>JAUZND010047445.1:0-20010 GCA_034780555.1 Coelogynopora nodosa | reverse complement strand
GGGGATGTGAGGGCGGGGGTATTAAAAGTCATGGTCAAAGGTCAAAAGGTCAAGAGGTGTGGTCGAATCCACTCTTCCTATATTACTCGCATTCTAGTTAAATGCAACAACAATTATTTGTTTGCCATATTGACAGCCAATTACAGATGAACAGTTAGCTATCAACAACCAAATTATGCTATACAGTGGGATTTCAGTTAGAGAATGCTCTAATTAAAATAATATCATAGGTAAATATAAAACTATTTAGTCTATTAATTTTACTCTATAAGTACACCTAAGAAAGTAATACAAATAAAGGGAGTGCAGATTAAAACAAAAGTTGGTATACAACAGCTTACTAGATTTGCTACTAAATACCAACAATTTGTTTATTTTACATAATCCAAACTAAGCTTCAAACTTTTGATTCAGTGGATAGATAGTATGAATAAAACGCTTAACCGATTATGTTGATACGTAGAACAGGACTTTTACTGCTTTGATTTTGGACATCGCACACCGCGCTTTAAACACCTCAAACAAGGAATAAAACCAGGCAAGTCGAAATCTATTAAAATTATAGGGTAGATAAAGATTCCAACTTACCCCTTATGATAGACACAAAGACAGGGTAATCGTGCAATTGTATCGCCTTGGTTCAAATCTTCCAGACAAATGGCGCATTCACCCTTATCTTCGTGGAGAACGTCCTCTGAAAGTTACACCTCCATGAATTAATATAAGTTCACCTTCTTTTGGGCAATTTAAGAATTATTTCAGTATTTAGAAAACATTTGCGGTAAAAGTTAATAAATCATAATTTATTGATAGACTAATAAATAATGTAAAATTAAAAGCTAGTAAACTGCAACAATAATGTATAATTTATGTAAATTTTCAGTGAGTACCCACTACTTTTAAAGATTAAAATATTTAAAATTGATTCATTGAAAAAAAACTGCATCAACAGCAAAATTAAGTATCGTAATCATTTAAAGTTTGTTTATTAACAATCGATTTCTCACACAGTAGTTATTTATAAATATTTAATATCTTCGAAAATAGTGTTCATCACTGAAAATTTAGATAAGTTATTGTTTGCAATTTACTGGCTTTTAATCTTACAATGCTGCTAAAGGGGACCCACATTCTATTAATTAATCAATACATTATGTTATACAATAATGAAATCTCAAAAAAAGTAAAGACTCATTGGAAACATACTGTTACAACAACTTTTATAGAATACGACGGTTGTTTTAAATCTCCAATTGTCAATATTATATATAGTATTATTTTCAAAAACAATAATCTTAATAGTTGTAAACGTGGAGATATCAAGGAAATTAAATAGCCATCAAATATATTATTGGAAAATCACCAAACGCATTATCAACAAGTAATATTATTCACTTATTTAAACAAATAAATAATTTATTTATAAATAAACAGAGCCAAGCACGTTACTTACCATTATAGGCGACCCTGGGTTTAGTAAGACACATGACGTAGTGAATCTCATGGTCGTCATAAGGAACCATTTTATTGCACATTCGACAGCGAACGTCAGCTGGAGTTTAAAAATGTATGAGTAGTCACATTATAATAAAATAATGCTAGGCCTATCTACAAAAATTACTCTTTTCATATGGCACGACAGTTAAAAATCAATTTTATAAAGTTCCCATAGAAAATATATCCCATTGGAGAAGTCTTACTAGCAGACTGGTGATATTTCTTAATATTTATCAACAAAAATTTATCCGGTAAAAACTCGATTGATAATGTTATCAAGGCCAATGAACCTGTTATTATTGCGGTTTACTTTCATGTTGTAATTAAATCATACGACGATGGTAACACCAATATTATGACAAATATTATCACTTAACGTATTTATTTATAGCTATTTATAATCCGGAATGCACTGTTTTTTTTAATATTTTACAAATGTTTCGGTTTACTTACTCAAAAAAGTTATGCATAAGCGAGTAGACAAAAACTGTTATTAAAACTAGAAATGAACATTATTTTACTCTCTACAGCTGTACTAATAACAGAATACTAATAAACTCCTGTAAATTTTATAAAGCCTTAAAAGAGTAACTTCTCAATTATTAAAAATACATTAAATGTTAATCTGTATAAAACATTCATGGCACCTATATTATTAAAATATGTTATGAAAATAATGCTAAAAATAGAATTGTTTTAGAAAACATCAGGTTTATAAAAATATAGATATAATATCTATAAAAGAGACTGGTTTAGCCTCACAGTTGAGGCCGTACTTTTCCTTTTAAATATAACGGATGATTTAACACATTTCTATTTCAATATCATAAAAAAAATCATTCACTTTTTTGTAACAATGATGCGCGTTATAGAGATTAATAATGATATATTACTTTGTCTTGTTAAGATCAAAATATCAGATTTTACACAGAGAACTAATTAAATAATACCGTCGAAACATAACATAGCTACTGACCAAACTCTTTTTTAAACTTTACTGGAGATCCATTTAAAGATTTAAATCATATCTAATATGTTAGAAAAGAAAAAGTCACGATATATCAATTGTTTTAATATGTCATAACATGTATTTCGATTATTTCAGAAAACAGTAAAACTTTTGCGGAAATATTTTGGTAGAGTGTAAATATCACTATGCTTAGTCGATCCAATACAAAGTCATTTTCTTCTAAATAATTTGAGTTAGGCCTACATTAGTATGTTTTCGACGATATACTACAAATAATGTTATTAATGATGTAATTTGCATATCATGGATATTCAAAATTAATTTAAAATATCTTCTAAAAATTATTGAAGAAAATATTCTTATTTTCGTTAATTTAATCATTTGAAATAATATATATTATATGTTTTGGGTGAAAATGTCTCACTCACTACTACCAGTGAATAAAAACTGAAAAATTTGCTAAAAACAGTTTTATCACAAGAAGTATGCACTACTTTAAATCAGCTATGTGACTAAAGCAAGCAGGTAGAGTAGAAGATGTGACCAACCGACCTCTTAGCAGAGGGATGTACTGCCTAAGCTGCCTCAGAGCGTAGACATCAGGATCATCCTCGTCCTCGGAGCTGGTGTGTGCCTCCTGACCCCCCTCGGCACCACCCACGAAAAACAGACCGCCGCTAGCACCACCGCCACCACCGGGGGAAGAGTGGGAGGCGCCAGCAAAGCTGCGGGGCCGCTGTCGGCCCAGTGCCGTCATGGAGGCGGAGGCCGTTGCGGAGGTGGAAGCGCGACTGGAGGAGCGCGGATGGCTGGAGCGTTGTCCGCTACTGGAGCCGGGGCCACCGCTCTGATACTGGGGGAGGGGGACCAAGTAGGTATCAAACAAACACTACCTAGGGATTAATTCGTTATAAACTAGTGTAAGGATAAGCAATCTTCAAAGGAATACATAAGGTAGAATAAAAAACGATTTTTATCACCTAGTTACCAACAGAAATGATAAAAAATACTTCATTTTTATTGTCCATAAAAAATAGTTATATTTAATTAATTAATCAAATAAAAAATATTATAAAAATTAACAATTTAAGAATAGATGCAATTTTCAATTTATATGTTTGTAATCTATTGATTTTTTACTGTATAGAATCAATTAGTATTGCTAATTTTATCGAGAAAATAATATATTTACATTTACACAATTTTGCATGACATTTTAAGTGCTAATAAACTTGACCTATATAAAAATTGGGCGGACGACTATTTTAAACAAAACAAATAAATGTGTTAGAAAAACCGCTTCAGAATTTTAACAAAAGAAATTTTAACGAGAATTAATTTTTGAACGAGATTTTCTACTATTATGTAGAAATTAAATCACACTAGAATATTTGTGATTAAAAGTGTCAAATTTAATACATTTTGCGCAACAATTATTATTATTATTATTATTAAGAATTATTACCACCACAAACTTTGATTAAAGTCCGTATGCAAAAATATTACCAATTTAAACAACTTATCAATAAAATTTTACTTTATTTTAAGCGAATAAACAGTGTACTATTGCTATCGCTACTAATCGAATACAATTACGAAACACATACTCCGTTGATTCGAGTTCCAACAACGAAACATGAACTGGTGACCGAGAGTACAGGTTCGCGGTTTCAAGTGCAAAACACGTGTTGGTACATCTGTGTTGAATGATGTATCATCGTGTATTTCGTGACTTTGCGTGTTTTTAGCATTGATCAAGTTGTGTTTTACAGAGTCCAATCGTATTTACAGTTTATTCATACAAACTTCACTGAACATTGAAAACATTGACTGTCATATTTGTAACAAGAAACTTAAACAATGTGAAATATATTCAATACAATTGTTGTGAATTCTTGCTATATATAATACGTACTTTCAAAACACGACTGTGTGAAGAAAAACTGTCATATTTATGTGAAATTAAATAGCCAAATATAGTGGATTCAAAGATTTTATCCATTATAATAACATTTTATTAATATTTTGCAGAATTTTAAATTAATATAATATATTTAAACTGTGAATAGTGAGACTAGTGAATAGCTAACCAACCAAAGCATTAAGTGGTAAAATATTTATATCTATAATTTACCAAAATTTTTCTATACTTGTCACGGTTCCCGAATAAATGTAAGTAATATTTTTGTTTTACGTTCTAAATTGCTTCACTGCATATGTTCGTAATATTGTTTAGTGCATATAGTTTATTTCCAATAATGGTTTATAAACACATTACATATTATGGAAACCTCTCTGACTTCAAGTAGACTATCGTAGACAAACAATGAAGCCTCCGAGTCACTCTTTATTAATTAGTTTGCGGGACAATTAATGAATAGTTGCAATCGTAAAACAATCTTACGTGGTGTTTAATCATTGCCATATTTATAAGCTTTATAATAAATTTCTTAACACTATTTCTTTCATTTTGTAAAATTAATTATAAAATTTTATTTATGCACTTTATTGGTTTATATTGTCGTGTTAAAGTACGCAGCAGAAAGCTTAACGTTGTACAAATACTGCGCAGCGATATATGATATAACTTGAGTTGAATTATAATCCGGTGTTTAGGTTATGATCTGCATGTTATATGGAAATATGAAAGTATGGTGGCACGACCCCTGTAAGTATTATGCAAATAATAATAATAAACTAATTATATTTATTGATTAGAGCTATATACATGCAATACAAATACCATAATGTAATTAGTATAGCAATGAATTTATTTGGTATATATTCGAATGTTGTAAAAATAAGTTATACATAATTTACACTATTTTTTTTAACTTATGCTAAATAAATGATAAAATTTTAAACCAATAATTTACCTTCATTTTCCCCATTTTGAGCAAAAGTGTTTGGTAAAGGCTACGAATTTCCTGCATCGCTAAAGAGTTTTTCGTATATAAATTTATTATATTTTGTACTGAAAAAAGTAAAGTGCGATATAAAAACTTAACTAAGGTACAAAAAGTTGAAATGAATGGTATCTAAAATTCTCATCTAAGTTATAAAATCAAGCAAGATAAAAAAAAACTAAGATAAAATGCTAGTAACAAAATACCTATCAACAGTTTTTGACTTCCAAAAAATCATACATATCCCACAATATAATGTATTATGATTTTATTTGTAAAAAATATATTCATCTTAACACTATTCTCAATCTAGCAAACAATAAATTCAAAAACAAAACCTGTAAATGGGATAGATAACCTTTCCAAAATCGAGGTACCTTAATGGTAGTAATCGATCATTCATGTACAATTATTGATTTTTCCAAATATTATGCATTGTAGCCATGCAATGTCAGATCCAGGTGATTTCTATGGGGATTCTGACTAAGTCAAGGTGGCGGAGTTTGATGTTCCTACTTATTAATTGATCAGAGATACCCCAATAATAGGGTAATCCTATAATAATAAAAGTAATAGGAGGAATAATTATATAATAATAATAATAATAATAATAATAAGTAATCCAATGGGGATTCCGAAAAAGTCAAATCATTGAGTTAAATTTTTCTACTTAAAAATCGGTCATTCGAGCATATGTATTAATTTTCCTCGATACAATACCCTGTAGGTCTGATTCGCCGATCACGTCTAATAAAGCAAGTATAGAAAGTGATTTGAGATACTACTATTATTAAAGCGCTATATATAGATACTATAAGTATACTACTTTTATCAAAACATACGCATCAAATCCTAAAGTTTAATACAAGGCCTCATAAAACATATCCCTTTAATTTGAATAATAGAAGCCTTAATGATATAGAATGCTATTTATTTCGAAAATTATACAGCAGTAGACAGATAGAAACATAAGGATTTAGGTAATAACAAAATGTCAGTGTCACTGCTCATCATCATCATAGGTCTATTCACTTTCTTGCAGTAGTGGTCCGGGAAGAAAGCCCGATAAAAATAAGTCAGGCAGTATCCCAGTCAGAGGAGCCGAACCCCCCGTAGATACAAGGTTACCGCCAATACGGACAAGGGAGGCCTCCCCATCTCAAACACTCGTAGCCGCAGGCCAAGTTGCACCAGACACTCCTGAAGCCAGTGTTCCAGAGTTTCCTCCTCCTCCTAGCAATGAGGACATGTAAGAAGCACCCCCGCGTCCATGCCAGCACGGTACGCTGCCAGAATACCACAATGCCAACTCCGGCGCTTCGCAATGCAATGGGGTAAGCCCGCTAGCCGCTTTAAAAGACTGACGCTGGTGTTGTCGGCGGTGGTGATTGCGTTGTTAGAGATGGTTGAAGAGGTAGGACTTCCTGTCATCCGTCTTCTTGCTCTCGTCCACGCCCTGCTTTATGTAAATAATGAGAATGAATTTTTAAGTGATTGATCTGGAGTTTTCCCTCGATTTTTCCCAACTAGTTGGTAATCCTCTTCCTCATAATTCGGAGCCTGTTTTTTCATAGCCTCATATTTGCCTTCCCATATGAAAATCATTCATTCGTACAAATGGTGACTCGTTAATGTTGGCAATTTTAGCAGCATTGCGTCGCCCATATTCTTGTTTATAATGTTTTGCCTGTTTGTTCCGTTGTCAAGTAGACATTGTATGACTTCTCATTAGGAAGAATTTGACTTCTCATTCGTAAATGGTCAGGTGTAGTCTAATGCAGATCTAAAAATAGGTAGGAGTGGGGATTTTCATGCACAATATATCCTTGAAGACAGAGGTAAGAAGTTTTGGTTCTCCAGAAAACATTTGACGACCCAGGTGACTTATTTGGTTGGCATGTCTCGGATTCTTAAACATTACCAGATACTGGGAATCCAGTGATCGCGTACGTGTCTAATTTACCCATCAGAAACAGATTTTGAGTCATAATAATGGCGAGGCAGGGTATGTGACGAACCATTCTTGTAAACAGAGCGCTTATTCGCTGAGAAGTTTTCCCCTCCTCCTTTAAGGCCTCAAGTTCAACACAATCATGTGGTTTTAAAATTACAAACGACTCCGGCAAACCTATAAACTTTGACAAAATCGACAAGGTCATATGGCGGCTATAGCCTGTTCCTGTAAACCAAAGAATAGTCTGAAGTGACTCATTGAATAGGAGATGACGAGATCGTATTGATCGACATTGATGACCCGGCAACAGTCATAATGGCACTGTGCTTGAGTTGGATATCCATGTTTGTGTTTTACTATATACGCACATGTATAATACATTTTTAAGTCTAGAATTATCTTCTTGTTTATAGGTATAAGTCTATAAACATGATACAGTATTCTATAAATGTCATCTAATAATTTCGATACTATAGAAATGATATTTCCTGAAAAGTAAGATGGGGAGGAGTTTCAAGAGGAAGGGTCCTTCTATAACAAACCGGATATTGATTTTGACGCTGATAAAACGAAACACGTTGATTGTAAAAACAAAATGCACTTCTATGAACCGGATAAAAGTTCCAGACCGTCTAATTTCTTCCTCATTGGATATATTTTAATGGAAGATATTGGGGAAAATGGAGAATCCTCGCGTACACTGAAGGAGATTGAAAAGCTTGTGAAAAAAGGTTGCATTATCACTTGTCATTTTTGAATAGGTACATACCAAAGAAAACCTATTGGGACTAATATATAAAACAATGGAAGATATACTATGCTCAAATAATAATACCATGATATCTAAACACACAGCCTTGGAAGAAGCAATAAAAAAGTAGTTGGTACATATTTCGAGTTTAAGTTAGACCGCAAGTCGGACAGTGGGCTGGTCAAGTCGAAGAAGGCTATGTCAACATTACTGATACTCCGAGCAATGAAGATGAAACTGCCATTGACACTGACATTTTGTTATACCCTAAATGCTTACTTTCCTACTGTGTCTACTGCTGTATAATTTTGAAATAATAATAATAAACGGCATTCAATCTGACTAATTACGTATGCTTCAATTATTCAAATTAAGGGAATATATTTGGGATTTTATTGCATTAAACTTTAGGAGATTAGGAATTTTATGGCATTAAACTTTAGGATTTTAGTTTGTGATCAATTTGTAAGTAGCAACATCAAACTCAGCTACCTTGGCTTAGTCAGAATCCCAATTGAAATCATCCGGATCTGACTTTGCATGACTACACGCAGCGTATTGGAAAAAATAAATAATTGCGCATGAATGATTGATTACTGCCATTAGGATTACCTGTTGTCATCAAATCGAACATTAGGATACCTCTGATCAATTTCTAATTTTCAAAATAAAACTATGTGAACTTGAATTAATTGGAAACGACGTATACCTTGTTTAAATCGACCACCAGGAAGCCATAGCAACCAAAAAAACAAATAATCGATTCTGATTGGTTCAACATTTTTCTAAAAAGTGGCGCGAAAATTCAAAACCATTTTACATTTGTAGGGGGGAGTTTCGGTTTCAGGGAGTGGGCCTGGCCGATGAGTCATTTTACTGTTTTTAGGTGAGTTTGATATGCTACTCATATACTACTTATGCAGATAAATTTCGCTCAATAACGATCATAGACTTGTTAATCAGATCAAAGCAATGGCAACATTAAAAGCTCCAGCTTTTTCAAATATAACCTTGTGGCATCTCATCAGAAAAAGTCAAAAAATGTATTATGTTGTAAAAACCTCATCCTTATCGCATTTTATCTATTCTACGATTCTCTAAAAGTTTATGATTAAGACAATGTACAAGCCGATTGAGTTACTGTTCCATTTCATATATCCCTGGTAAATTATCCCATTTATCAAAGAAAATTATATATAGACATATTGAGATAATCTGTATTATCATAATTATCATGTCTTATTTAGTAATTAATAACAAATTTTAATATGTACTCAATTTTTATAGTATTGGCACAAACTAATAACGATGTAGTCTATTTGATATATCCAATACATGAAAGCATAACATGCAAAGAATTATAAAAAAATCACTTTAGTTGCCATTATTATATTTCTTTACAAAAAAACATTGCGCTTGATTTATTAATTTAAAAAAATTTATTATCGATAATAATAATAATAATTTTAAAAGTTCTATATTATATCGTCTTAAAACCCTTTGGATGCCATTTATAGTTTTTGAGCAACAAACATATATTTATCAACTAAAGATGTATTTCCCAATAATTCCATTTTTGTAGCTATGATAGTCTACCTAAATAGTAGTAATATATTAATGTATTCATATAAAAATAATATGTTATAGTATATATAATATCATAGACTGAGTAAAAACAAGGCTGACCCACTAATCGATGCATTTAATTTTCGGTATGCAGGAATGGTTTTGATGGATACATCAGGTTTACAATCAGGTATGAAGGATAAGTGATAAACAAGCATTACATAAACGTTTTTTACTACATGCTAAATTGCTACTTCTGACTATACAACTGAGAGTCCAAAATATCACACAATATGTTAAATTACTTGACTCTCTTTATTACATTATTGCAATTATTGCGCGTGAAATCCTTTTCACTAGAGTAGCTCATGAATGGGTTTTCTGTATGCAACTTATGTCCAGAACTAAACTCTTCAGAAATCTACTAATAGAAGGTCCAGGAACAATATTTGGTTGGTAACAGATTTACCACTGATGGCGAAATAGCTAAAACGACCAAGCCCTTCTTTGTGGGCAACACCCCAATAATAGCGAAGTACTACCATCCGCCAGATTATTACGGGTCAGTAATACATTTTCATATCCAAAAGTCAATGATTTTTAAGATAATTGTAAAAAACTGATTTCAGCTGGTTACGCATTATAATTTGTCTGCGGGATAGCCAAGCAAAATAAAAACAAAATATCTAACCGATATTAAACCGGATATTATTATGCAGTGACTATAAACAATCTACCTACTTATTGCGCACGTCATGTATGACTCGCGATGAGAGCTATTTTCCTAACTTCACAGCAACAATGATTGCACTCCACTGAAGTTTGATGTTACAAAGACGTCATTTGTACCTATCCTTCCATATGTCGCAACCGAAATGGACACAATATTTACATCCATGATGTCTTGAATCAAAAGAAGCTTGGTAACTGAAAAACAAAGAAAACTGTACCAGTCCACATGGTGGTTTATCAACTGGACAACAGTTTGGTGTCGTGTCTCCCAGCCATTCATACTCTTAGCTGTTGTTACAGTACCAACAAGGTGGGTCTAAAGATGTCTGGCCTGAAATCATCCATGTATCTCTCCCTACTGGAAGGATTTGGTGTAGAAGAACTGTCACCACAGGTAACAAACAATGCTGAAAAGTTTCTTGTGTCTACAATAAATAAGACCGACTGTTTCACTTTCGATGTATATCGATAGGAGCAGTACCACAACTCCAAGAAAAAAGTGGAAATCAACACCATCTTGTGCGCTGTTCATCAACGCTACGAAAACACAAAAAGCGAGCATTTCTGCAGTGTAAGATGTGGTTACAAGCCCCAACTCCTGCAGTCAACAAACCAGATTACTTCAGTATGGGTATGAAGCAACGGATGTTGGCATAACACTAGTGATACTCC
Source organism: Coelogynopora nodosa (assembly GCA_034780555.1). NCBI lineage: Eukaryota > Metazoa > Platyhelminthes > Proseriata > Coelogynoporidae > Coelogynopora > Coelogynopora nodosa. Next base: position 8,962 of record JAUZND010047445.1, on the reverse strand, counting down.
CAGTATCGTGCAGGCCCGATGACCTGCCTCTCCATGCAAATGCCCAACATCATGTAAGAGTACCGACACGTGCACTTGAAGAGAAAGTAACATAAAATGTATGACGTTTTGTGGCTGCAGTAAAGGGGAAAAATGCACAAATCGAAATAATTAAATAAATTGGCAATTATTTTTAAATATGAAAATTTATTCCTGACACAATATAATGTGGACATTTCACACATTTTGAGTGGTCGAGCAACCTCCTAGGTCCAACGGTTCTGTAGATACAGTCCTTGCGGATGGTAGTACTTCGCTTAAAAAGGCGTGGCCCACAAAAAAGAGGCTTAGCTCTTTTAGCTATTACGACGCCAGTGGGAAATGTGTTACCAACCAAATATTGTTCATGGACCTTTAATTTGTGGATTCCTAAAGAGTTTAGGTCTGGACATAATTTGCATACAAAAAAACAATGAGCTACTAGAGTATTCAATCTTCTCATTACGATTTTGTTTTTGAAACGTTTTAGAGCATAACAATCGAATGAAAAAAAACTAACACAAAATAGATCTAAATCTCAGAATCGGTACAAATGTTTTAGTTAAATTTTATAACCTAATTTTAGTTAAACTGCAACATAATCTATTTTTGAACTAGATAGTTCTAAACTACCAGCTTCCTAAATCAAACTCTCTACTTAAGCGCTGTCTTTCGTTTTCCATCAGCTAATTTTAAGACTCTTCCTCTTCTTATTTTATATTTCTTATTCTGCTTTACATTCTGGATTGATTTGCATTTTTATTATTCTACGGTTTCAATTACTATTAACAATATTTAACACATACGTCGTAGTTTACATTGCATCTTGTGTCGACTGTTTATTGATTTCAAATATGAAACCGAAACATAATTTGATTTACTCCGCAAACTATGTTATTAAAAGGAGTAACTTATTTGGCCGTTATAATTAATGTTTTTATGATAATAATGCACACTATACCTAATAACAAGTAAAATCCAAATTATACGTTGTATTACATTTTGTAATCAATAACAAAAAATATTTCGAGAAATATTCATTACAGATATTATCGATTTAAAAACACCTACTGTTTCCAATTTTAAAAAATTAAACTAATGCAAGTGACATGTTACAATACACATAATAGGCATAATAACATCCAGTGACCATGAGAACACGTCAGGGTAGAAGTAAGATGATATATAACGAATTAAACGAAAGTAGATGAATACCCCATAACATTATTAGTATAATCTGATTGCAGCGAAGCATATTAAAAATGTGTCTATTGAAACATTGAGATGAAGCAGAGTAATACGATCAGAGGTATGTGAATCAGATTCTTATTTTGATTAAATCATATTTTATTACTAACACAATAATCAAACACTGAAAAATATAAACATGAAAATATTTAGTACAATCTAAAAAAGAAATAACTGCCTCACATTGGAGTAAATGATATACGTCACGAGCATATTACACAGAACAAAATATAAGACAATGAATTTAGCTTTAGCACGTACGCAGGTAAAATATTCATTGGATAATACAAACAAATCATTAATCGCTTCCATATTGTAATTAAAACCTCAGTTTCAGCAGAAAAATCAAGCTCATGACGACACATTTTTTAGTATACATATTGTATTTATAATATGCACTCGTGACATCTATTATGCACTAACTAAACAATGAAAAGAATCACATGAACACATACTAGAAAGGTTACAATACTCGAAATTGTACCATTGTATATTGGTCAAAGTACGAATTTGGGAGGTAAATAATATTGAAAAATTCTATTTTCATTAACTTAAGATTCTTTCTTTTCTATATAATTATATGTCAATCGATAATAAAGGAGTGTGAGAGAGAGTTAGAGCTAAGACTGATGTATGTAAACTAACTATATAAAACTATTTGAATAAATAATAATAAATACATGTGATTTCTCTAATTTATCATTGAATGAAAGTATAATTTAGTCAAATAAATTAGAAGGAAATTACACCAGTGTTTGTTAATATATAAGCATACATTTGTTTATGGGAAAATTCTCATGTATAAATAATAGGGAAACTTAAAAATTGCAACCTGTAAAACAAAAAACTCGATTCATGGTTCATAGCAAAAATACCCACCAAAATCTCCTGATTTTATCAGGTTTCCTAGATTTAGATTTTCAATTCTGCAGGCCTTATTTCACAGCATCACCACAACTTAATACAAATTAGTATTTTTAATGTTCAAATCAACATGTACACAAAAATTTCAAAATTTTAGTTCGAACAATGTTGAAGATTTGAATGACCTAAAAATTAAAGATAATATGGGAAGATATGTTACGTAAATAATGTATGTTTCATTATATTGTTTTAACAATTTTGCAATCGAGATGGTTCATAGCGACCTTGGAAACCTATGAAAGTCAGGGGATTTTTATACATTCATGGAAAACCATTTTCATATGGTCTCTCAATTCATATTCTTCTGGCGGCTATATTCCGCAGTTTTGACTAATCATTAAAATAAACTTTCACAAATTCTATTGTATATTAATTAATTTTCATCATCCTTAACAGTCTTGTTTATAATTGAGTTAACCATTACATATTAAATTGCTAATATAATGATAAAAAATATTTTTTTCGAATATTTGTTATACAAAATTTCAAATTATTCAGATGATATTTCGATTGTGGGCTGTGACTCGTAGACAATGATGTTCAAATTTGAAGGATTTGATGAACTTGTAAATATAAATGGCAAATAATTTGCAGAGTTTTCATGTCCAATATTTCGGGGCATCTTAAGCAGACCCCTAAACCCCTGACAATTTAAAATCAAGACAGCGTGTTTCAAGCCAAACCAAATTTTTTATTATAATTGTAGATATGATAAACAATTCAAAACAGTATTATTTAAATACATTTTAGTAGTTCCATATTCCATAAATTCTCCTATTTTTTAAGGATAAAACTTATTTTCCTGGTTAGGAATCAACTTTTATTATTTAACTGACTTTACCCGGTTTCCCGAAAATTAATCATTGAATCCAAATATGCCCATAATCATGAAATTTTAAGCTCTCATAACTGTTATAATTTAATTATAATACACACATTTATTATATTAGTGCTCAATTAACACTATTTGTTCAATTAAAAAATAAAAGACGGTAAATGATAAGTTTAGATTGAAATGTTTGGAAAACTATTCACAGAAGCATTGAATGAAACTCCACCCACCTGCTGTTGCTGCTGCTGGCGCCGCATGAGCATCCTCTGAAGACGCAACTGGCTCTCGCCCTGAGGCACTCCAACTGGCATGCTCGCCCCTGCCCCACTTGAGGGGTGCCGGGTGGGGGTGGCCCCGGCGCTCGCACTATTGCCGACACCCACCATCACATCGCCGCCACGCAGACCGCCGCCTGAGGTGCCGGCCAGCACCCCACTCACACTGCCCGGCGACTCTGAGTTATCACTACTCAGGCGTGCGCCCATGGGCTGCTGTTGAGACGATCACAACACAAGAGACAAAATAATTCAGAAAAACTGCTTTTGATATAATCAGAATATCGATCTATATAATTGCTAAATTAATACAATTTGTACAGTGTTTTACATAAATATGAGATTAAGCATTGTGGCCCATGTTAAATTGTGAGAATGACTTTAAGGTGCGGAATCCAATACAAGATTGTAACAAAAGTGAAAATGTTCAGTAAATTAAATGACAATGAGGAGATAAATAAAGCCATATTAGCGAATTTTAGATTGTCATTTTACCTAGAGTCATCCAGGAAGATATTTTAAGTCAATTTGTGAAAAATTCAATTTGGGAACAACAATTTATAATACTGGTATGCAAACTGTCAAGAAATGGATCCATCTCACTCGACACAGTTCTAGCCTGGTGGAACCTTCAGCTCATGAAACATTAGTCTGATATAAGTATTGACTTTATAAACAATTAATTAGTCAATGCAATTGAAGATCATGTTATTAAAGCTGCTTTTTGGACTCAATAGTATCAAAAAATGTTACCGCCCAAGTAAATTATTAGTTTCAATTATAGTTTGTGGTGCAAAGCAGTTACAGTTGAATGCAGCAATGGTTTCAAACTTATGTCAAATTCGTATACGAAAATTTTGAAATTGAGAATGTGTTATAATACTGTGTGAAGACTAAACATGGTTCTCGATTTTGCAAAGAAGTCAGTAAGAAGTGCAAGAACTCAGATAATATACCACATACTATGATTATTATAACTCAATTGACCATTTATGTGTGTTAATATTTTAAAGATGTTATACACTGTTCACTATACTAAAAATTGATTAGAAGTACCTAAAAGAGTGTTCATGATATATCATAGATTGCATTTAATCTAATTATATGTCATACAGTTCCATTAACCTTGTACATGCATATGCAAAGATATTAATGAAAATGTCTGTAATTAATATTAATGTTTTCAATGTATTTTATAAGGATTAGAATGCAGAATTGTATGGTCTTGGGACATTCTTAACCTTGAATAGATTTCAGTGTTCTAAGGTCATTGAACAAGCAGGATAAAAAGCAGGAATGAGCAAAGTCAAACATTCTGTAGGGATGAATATGAATGGCATTTAAAAAAATACATTAACATTTCATATATAATTATTCTTGACTAAGGTACATTATGACCCGGTTATGTTTTAACTTGGGACATTTTAGCTGATACCATTTCATTTTATAGATGTAATAATATTTCTATAAGGAGAGCACACACTGTACAGATAGCAATTTGTCTTATATTACCCATAAAAAAGTATTAAAATAATCATACATTAAATCTAAACTAATAGATACTGCCAATACTAATAATAGTATAAGGGGTTATTTTTTTGCTAATAATGAGACCTTTCGTCTGTATCAATGAATTAGTGAAATAATTTATTACTTTATACATTATTTTTGATTATTATATCTTAATATAAGAATACCATTTGGTATAGTATTAGGGTTCATACACCTCACTAAGCTTAAAATTCAAGGGTTTTCAAAAGTAAACTTTCTCAGTTTTCAAGGGTTAATTTTTCATGTTTAAATGGATAGTATCCCCTTAGTTCAACTATTCCAGTACTGTGATTGCCTTCTTTAAAGTTTATATTTAAAATTTGATTTTTAGACTACAACATAAAATAAAAGTTAACTTTTTTAACCAGCCAACCCTGTTTTCTTGGGTGTGATGTACAATCAGATACTTACCTACTGCCCTCAGGCAGATGGGTGGCTATAAAGATGGTGAGGGGAAGCCGCCTCCTGGAGATGCTGGTTTGATGGGAGTGGGGATGGAATGGTCAACTGCTTCAGCGGGTGTATCAGACTCTCCTCTTGAGCACTGCCAAGTACTGTGGAGTGGGAAAGCTACCTTGGTTGTCTAACTCAGCAGTGGAGGTGCTTGACCAGGTGCAGAATAATTGCCTGAGACTCATAACTTGCAGGCTGGTTTCCCTTCATTTCATACCATTGTTCGTCAAGAAGCTGCCAAGCGATGGAGAAGTCTTTGAGGTTCATGAGCTCAACCGCTTGCAGGTTAATCTCAGAGCACATAGTTTGCTACCACTTCATGGCCTACAGTAGCTTTTGCAAAATGGGTAATGAAATCTGAGACAGTATTGGGTTAGCAGTTCAATGATGCCTAGAGTTCCCCTTGTCTCTACAGCCCAGTGGCAGTGGAGGAACAAAGGATTCACTGAAAGGATGATGGCGCAGCTCCAGAGTGGGCATTACCATGTGTTGGTGGCATACCGAGCCCACAAAGATGTGGGGATGCCTCCTACATGTCTTCATTGTGATGAGGAGGAGACTCTAGAGCATTGTCTCCAGGAGTGTACAGCACATCTTGGTCTGTGTCTGGGGTTTTTAAGGAATAACCTAAAATCAAGGGTTTTTCAAGAGTTGGTACATATCCTGTGGTATACAATATTTAATTATAATTTATTTATATAATTATATCATTTGATATAAAACATTTTATAAAATTAATTTATTTACATAATAATTTGTTAGGGTAATGTATTTATGTTTTTTATGTATCCAGTTTCTCCTAACTTACAGTCATATAGTAACCTTCACCTAATCTTAATTTATGTATTATTATGTATAATTTAATTAACAATATATTAATTTGTAAATAAATAAAATTATGATATACTAAATTATTCTGTAAATAAATTATAATTTAAAATAATATGTACATAAAGTAACAACTAATTTTATTAAATAAAACAGTGGATATATGTTATTGTTAAGGTCAAATAAATAAAAATCATCTCTCAGAGTATTTAACCACCTTTCCCCCATGAAAAACAAATGTTGTATCATCCAATTAAGTTTATATTTAGTATAAACAGCTACATTCTAAAGACTTGTAAATCTGTTTTTATTTTCAAAAAAAGTTAACAGTAAATATCATATTATGGCATGATTATTTTTGCATCTGATTCCAGATCATGAGATCTATGATAGTTTGGTATATTTTATTATTATACTACTTATAAATATGAAGCACTTCAATACTGATTTTTAAATTGGTCATTTTAAATTTTCCATACTTTTACAGGGTTCCAAAATCCCTTAATTATTTTAAATGAAATAGTAAGTATAATGAAAAAAAAATTTCTTGCCAATAAAAATGAATGCAAAGAATTTTATTACTGCATGCTAAAATTCATAAAATATCTAAAATTAACCAAATTTTTAAAACTTAAGCTCTTATACTTTTTTTAAAATTACTACATTAATAAAACCTTCATTTCTGATTTTTCCATATTGCAATATATTACAATGATTTTAGCAGTTACCAAATACATAAAATTTGGAAATATAGTTTAATTGTAAAATAAATGTGTCAAAATTATATTTTTTAATATCACATTTATGATTTTGAAAAGTAATAATAAATTATGCCCATCACAACATAATTGGATCTAAAATGGTTTCACAACTCATTAATTAAACAATAGTGAAAATCCTAATTTGAAATATCACAAAAGTACCTAGTTAATAGTAAGTATAATTAGCTATGCAAGTTGTACAAAAAACCCTATTGTTTATTACACATTAGGAGTCATAACTTTTTTTAGTGAGCCAATTAGACAAATAAAAACATATTTGAAATTAGTATACCTTATTCTATCTTTTGCAATTAATATTTTGTTTAAATACACTGAGTTAAAAATTCAAATGAAGTGCTTACTTATATAATTAAGCTATATGTAGTATAAAAATTTATTGAGTATTATTTTAAATTGTCAGTTATTTTAATAATTATTTTTATTATACTAGTTAAATTAATTTATTTTATGATTAACTTCTTTTTTCTATTAATGTTTCAAGTTTTAGCTCCTAATATCATTGGCAAGTAAAAAAAAAACCAGGGAGGGGTTATAAAATTAAAATAGTCTAATAATAACAAAATGTTTTGTGATATATGTTAAAATATTTAAAATTGTATTGTGTTAGTTATTGTATTGTGTTAGTTACTTAAAAGTAATTTAGTCAGAGTAAAAAATCAGGCTCATACATTATATTAATTTTATAAAGAAAAAAATAGTATATGCCCCTCTACAGATAAAGGGTTAGATTAATAGTATTTGTTAGTTTTAATTTTAATAGTTGAAACTTTTTTTACAGGTATACTATACTACAAATAATGCTGTCCAGGATCAAAGTGGTTATAATTACAAAATAATTTATAAATTTAGGAAGCAAATTACTGAATTTGAAGATACTTCTCATATGTATAATACAATATAATCTATATAATTATAACTATATAATCATATTTCTATCATTCTTTGTTATTAAGCCATTGGCATTAAACCTTATAACTTAAACAGTATAACTTGATTGACCATCATAGACATTATTATAATAATGTCTTTAAGTATATACAGGATATTAATAAGTATAGACTTCATAGCTATGCCTATAACTATAGATACTGATAGTTACTATGGATAGAATGGATGTGCTTAAATTGAGCCACATATATTATCAAATCAAATTGATGAGAAATATGTTACTATATAGTATATGCACAATAAATAATGTAAATAATGGAAAAGACTATAGTATTATATAAATTAAAAGAACATAACCCTATAAAAAAGAAAATATACAGATTGTCTAACATATAGTTTATGCCAAATCAGGACATGTGTTGAGTGTGATGTTTTTGCAATGAAATATTGTTTTTAATCCAAGCAAATAGTGAACAAATCAATAATTAACATAAATCATAAGTATTATTACAGAAATGGATTGTCACTGCTATCACCAGTTCTACCATACAAACCATTGATTTTGTTGTTATATTTGTGAACTATGTCTATGATTTGTTCAGTTGATGTTATAAGAGTTTATTTGGTGGGTTGAATTCAACAAGTTAGTAAGCTGGCAATTCTCTTTCTTTCATGAGGTTGTCTTTCCTTACTGTCTATTTTTCTTAATATTGAGAATGACCATTCACTGTATATATTGATGACTATAAAATAGTCATTATTTAAGCTTTACCTTCCTTACATTAACATGATAAGGAAAGTAAAGCTCAAATAAGGGCGATCCTTAAGATTAGACCCGTAAATTCATAAATTTTTCAATAATAGTAAATATGGGTTTAAAATTATGTTTACCGTTTATTTAGTTAATAATTTAGTTTTTGTTATAATTATAATAATTTAATTTATAAATATAATATTATAATATATTATATATATATTAATAATTATATATATATTATAATAATATAATATTATAATTATATAATTATAAATTATAATATTATATATTATAAATATAATTTGTTTATAATTTAGTTTATTATTAATATTATTATGAGTGACATTTTTTGATTTTCATATAACATTTCATAAATACATGTTTTCTATGGATTTATTGACACTAC
>JAUZND010047444.1:15169-42834 GCA_034780555.1 Coelogynopora nodosa | reverse complement strand
GAGAGCAGAGGGGGGATGATGTTACCCGATAATCAATGAATATTCTCTTCTAATTGGTTTAGAGTTATGCGCACCCTGCCATTATAAAATTAAAAAAGCAATAGGAAATTCCCAAATCGACTGGGGAACCCCAAATTCAGACTCCCCGCCCCCGATTTAGTCGGAAACGTCCTTGACCTAGTTGAAATCGGCCAATAAGAACACGAGTTCGTCAAGATCGGGGGTGAGTCATAATCTATTTTTAGAAATGTGTCATCAAGGTCACGGGGGGAATGGAGGGGTTTTGTATTGAAGTAGAAGTCCCACTTCCATACTATTGAAATGGATACTTGAAAATATTCAAACAATACAGCAATCATATGTATGTAGTGGGGTGGGCGGGTGTCTAAAAATTATGACATAATTTATTATACGTATATTTATAAATTAACACTAATAAAAATGTACACATTTAATCAATATTTAAACATTTTGGGTTATATATATATCTATATTTTGTATTATATCGATTATTTATTATAATGGTTTTTAATAATAATTTATAAACCTGAAGTAGTATGCTGCTCGAAAACATTTAATGAAGTATACACCGACACCATTCAATGACTTTTTTTTAACTCAGTGTAGTTTAAATTATCCTTGTCATGGTGGATCATCAGCTACGGCATCACAATGAGCAGATTGATTCACATCTGATTCATTGCCTAATACCACGTGACATCAATAACAAAATATAATTTATTACATAATTCAAGTTATCGATCTTAGGATGTATTGTCTTGATTCATTTAATTGCTATAGAGTTTTTATAAATCTGATTTAATTTTTTTTAGAACTCAATGTCTAGTGCTTCGCCATCTTTACAAGCAAATGCTAACTCCGGAAAATTAAATAAAAAAAAACGAAAAAATAAAAAGAACGGCAATACAGATATATCCAATGGAACTGCTGCCACTCTAAGTAAATCAATTTCTGAAAATGGCGTGAATAAAAACCAGGAGCGAGTTCCCAATTCAAACAAATCGTCATCTCAGTCAGTTGCCGTCAACCAGTCATCGTCACCTGCTACCAAAAATAAGAAGAAGAAAAAGAAGAAGAAAACTAAGAGATCATCTGATAAGTCAAATTCAGCAGAAGACATAGTGCAAACCTCTGTTGCCGGTAAAAGATCTGCCTCCCCAGTTATTGAGGAATCAAAACGTATGAAACTAGTTCCAGAAAGTATTTCTGTTTCATCAGACGATGATTCACTCGTCGAGGACGACGTTGATCTTTCACTCGTCGAGGAGGACATGGATCAGACGCCGGAAAATCCAATTGAGATTGCTACCAGAATTATGAGTTCAATATTGGGAGAAACGTCACTGGAAGACTTTTTCGGGTATGTAATGTTAATGTAGTACTTTGTGAGACGCATCTTCTGAGTGTTTAGACTATAGACATGGTTCTTTTTTGATATTTTGAAATTATAATTCATTGTGTGGTTTTCTTTAATTAATATTACACTTTTAAATATATATTTTTCTCTTTTTTTGCTCTATTTTCAAGCAATTATTGGGAGAAGAAACCGCTTTATGTTCCGTCAAGCGATCCCGACCAATTTGCCGATTGGTTCAGCTGTATGAGTTTGGACTATCTACTTACCACAGTAGGTTGATATCTGTTTATTTTTATTAAAATGTACACTTTCTCTTAGTTTAAACTATAATAAATTATAAAATATTAAATAATATGTTTTGATAAGTATTATAAATAATACAAATATAACTTTAGAAATAGTGATAAAATTGCCTGTAGTGTGCTGTTTATACTAAAACAATTGTTTCTTTAGCTTTGATCATCCAGACGATGTTCTTCACATATTCCTATATTTCTGTTCTCTACGAAAGGAACGAATCATGTTCTCCGAACACATCGATGTCACTTCTTATGTCAATGGAGTAAGAGAAACCCACAATCCTGAAGGTCGTGCTTTCCGCTCCGTTATTTGGGATTTTTATCGGGTAAGTTGTATCACAGTATTTTAGGCTCTTTGTGTTTATTCAGATTGATTTTGGATTAGTTTAGATTCAATTATGTTTAAACTTTATTTAATTGTGAGTCATGATCTATTTTTGGACATGACTCATAAATCTACAATATTTATAAGTGTGCTGGACTATCCTTGAGGTTTAATATTTGAAATTTAAATATCAATTATATTTGATTTGGTTGGATTAGATTTTATTGATCAATGATCTTATGTATGTTTTTGACAGAGAGTTGAACTGAATTCCGATTAACTTCGTATTAAATAATTAAACCCGAAAAATAAACAACAAGTATGGATTGCTATATTTTGGTCTTTATAATCCTATTTTTCATTTTGTCTCTGAGTTTTGTTGAATATCGAATGTGAAAAAAATCATTATGTTCGAAAAGTTCCATTATGTTAATTTTATCAATTTTATTGTATTATTCTTTGTAACATTTATTGTAACAAATTACCTTTGTAACTTATTACCTTCCATTAAGAAAACATTAAACTAGATTTTCGCTATCTTTAAAATATTTTCTGTATTTTTTGACAATAATTAATTTTATTCTCCATCCATTTCAGTCAGTTTAGTTACTGTTAGGATAGGTTTTTCCATTCTCAGATAAAAAGATTCAATTTATGTTTCTCTTTCAATACATAAATTTGGTATATAAAAAACGATGCTGCCACTGGAGAGAATCGAACTCCCGACCCCTGGTTTACAAGACCAGTGCTCTAACCACTGAGCTACAGAGGCGCCCATTTGTAATGCTTTTTATTAACCTTTTTATAGCGACAGAATGAAAGTATTTACAATTGTTATAACTCTGCGCTAATTAAGAATATACTGTCTCTATTTGCGTACCACATTTCTGGAGCAGCTGTCGCACAGGGCACTTCATTTATGTCGTATTCAGTATTGGCATACAGTGAAACTAAAATATGTATTTCCAATCCTTTCTTGCATAAACTTACATAAAAAATGTTTTGTTGCTAATTTATTTTGTAAAATAATAATTCTTCAATAAACAAATGAATAAAATGAACGTCCTTGTCTAAATCAGATTAGATAATCATACAACACATTTTAAACGGTTTGATTTAATTTTCGATAACTATGAGTTCTTTGCCCTTTATATAGATATAAATCTACTTCATTTAATACAACATGTAATGTAGTAAGATTGGTAATTTATGTTCCAAAGTGTTTATTTGTAGTCACTTTTTTATGCTGAGGAATCCTGTTAAAAATCCCGACAACGTTCTGGTTTATTTGATGAATCTATTTAAATGATAATCAGACATGATTGTAATATTAGACAACTTTATATACGATGAATGTTTAAAATCAATTTATATAATTTTAATTTACTTCTACACTCCCCTAATAATTCTACTTAACTTATCTTTCTTATAATATATAAAAAAAAGGGCGTCAATGAAACTCGTAATCATATATTTTATTTAATAGAAGTTGGTATAAAAATGAACAGTCAAATAACCAAAAAAAATCAATTAAACAATTTACAAAAGTCATTCCGAAGTAATGTGAATTTGTTCATCTTTGTTAGAATAAAATTTGAATTCTTGAATTGATTTAAAGATTGATGCCCTCCGTTTGTATACATTGACGCCCTCTTTTTGCATTATTATATTAAGTTAAGTACAATGATAGTAATAAGAGATTTTACGGACATCAATGTATGAAATTAGAGGGCGCGTTAAATAGTATATTGCTTGCACAAGACGAGACTATGAAGCAGCCTCATATCCGACCCCATGTGACCCACCCCTCAAGACCGGCTGCTCCATCCGCATGCTCTGTCCGCAAGCCTTCTACCGTCCGCTGCAAAGTAAGCTCAACTGTCTCCAGGAGCTGTTCGGCTGCTTCGTGGGCTCCAACGTCTACCTCACCCCACCCGGGTCACAGGGCTTCGCTCCTCACTACGATGACATTGAGGCCTTTGTCCTGCAGCTCGAGGGGAGCAAGCATTGGAGGGTCTACGCACCACGGTACCTGCCCACTTGTAGTTGTTGTTTGAGGGCGTTTTAGGAGGTCTGTGTACAGTAGCCAGAGAGGATGGTAGTTGGGGTAAATGGACAAAACAGCATTTAGCCTAGATGCAGATTTATTAATGGTACGGCTGCTAACTGTATTGATTCTGTATTGATTTTTACACTTATGCACGTATTTCTTTTTTGAAAACTATTGATTATACTCCGTTTATGATTGACTCACCATGCTCATAAGACGTATTCAATTAAATGACATTTTTTCATTCTCCATGATGTGTATTTTTACCGAAAGTTTGGACTTGGCATAAAGTGTGAATTAATAATTAATCAATGTGTACATAATATTTAAATTACTATATTATGTTGCTTGTCTTGGTAAGTTGTTTGTGGTGCAGGAAAATGCCCTAAAAATAGTGCATTTGTGTAATTTACACTTATTTATCATTTATTAGATTCTGTCAATCAAATTTATTTGACAATGACCTGATCTTTGAAACAGATAAATTGGCAGCCCTGTTTTGGTGTATTTTTATAAGTAATCCAAAATATATCATTTGTTCTCTAGCGACAAAATGTAAAAGTATTATAAAAGTGGAAATAATACTATTTTTGGCCCTTAATTGTGTTTAACAGAAAATTTATAGATTTAAGTGATCAAATAAAAGAAATGTCTAAAAATACTATTTTTAAATCTGATTTTGAGTCGTTATTGTTTTATTGTTCCATTTTCGTTCCATTTGTTGTTCCATTGCAGCATGAACTGTATATTATCTTCACTTCAATTTCATACTAAATCGCTTCATCCAACTGTTCTCATTCTTTTACTCATTTAATATTATTCTCTACCTTTTTTAGCAAAGACGCTAAACGTTCATGTTAAGTTACATGTTTTAGGCAAACTCAAATGATTCTACTACTTTCTATGCTATCGGAGAACCACCAGAAGTCTGTATATAAAATCTAAATGAGTATTAAACATATCGTCGCCCGCCTATAATCCTTTTGAGTTTTTAAAATCTTTTACCATTTTTCATTTTACAATTCTGTTAATATTTTCTTTTTTTGCTCTACTGAAAAAACATGAAATTTAGCTTTCTGATAACCAGGAAAAATCCGCAATCACCCTGTTTATATGTGTTTTTAAATTAATGTTTTACAATTATATTTGTTTTATATTAAATATTAATTTATAGTAAATATTTCTTCTAATTTCAGTAAGGGCGAAGAACTGCCTGAGACGTCAAGTAGTGAGTGTTCATTTACGTTTTATTTCTATCTTAATGTATGTGTTTTGAGTATCCGGGAGAATTATTGTAAAATATAATGAAATTAAATGTATTTGATATTTATTTTAATTATAACATGTATAATTTGAAGCAGAAGAAAATAACTTGTGTGGAACATTAGAACAAAATTGATTATATATTTTTCTTTCATTTACCAGTTTCAGTTTAATTTTGTGGAATCAGATTAAAGGTGAACGAACCGCAGTATAAATTGAAGTTATTTCACAATTAGTTATATCGATTTCCTATATAGTAAATATTTATTGATTTATTTTCCGATTAGCTATGTTTAAATCTTAATATAATTAGGCATGCTATGTACTCTACAGGTTCAATTTGTATTGGAGTAGAAATGTCAACTAAGAGTTCGTTGAAGTGAATTCAGTTCGTATAACTAAATTTCAATGAGAAGTAAGAAATAGAAGACATACTAAATCACTTTACGTCTAGATATAACGGGATTATTTTAGTTATATTTCTGATATTGTTGTTCGTTCATATAATTATGTAATTTGTTGTTTACTTTTTTGTCTATTTTCTTTAGTTACGCAACACTTTCCAATCAAAATGTATTATGTGACCATCATTTTTTGTATTTCGCATTTTTGAACACCATTCCACTCGGGTATTACAGGAAACTTCAAATCTGATGAAGTGGGCAGATTGGTGTTTGAGAAGACCTTGAAGCCCGGCGATGTTCTCTACTTTCCTCGAGGGTACATTCACCAGGTACAGAATAATCAATACTTTGTTCTGTTTTATCAACAATCCTTTCTCGTCAATTTAATGTATTTATTTAATATAAGAATTATTATGTCTTTCATCATCATTCAATTCTTCCTTCCGCTGAGGGTTTTTAACAATCCTTATCACGAACTTCAAAGTTAAGGTATACTCAATTGTCACTGAGTACCTCTTGACTTTTTCTCTCCGCTTTTCATTGATATTTATAGTTTGAACAATTAACTATCACAACTTTCGCGATTATATTGTTATACTGCTATATAGTAGTATGTATGTATAACAATTAAATTATGATAAAATCCACGAAATCAATTTTGCCATAATATAACCGTGAAGTATGTCTCTATATATACCAGAGGTTGATTAAACGTAAAAGATTATTTTTTTTGTTGAAGAAAAATGTCAAAAAGTTTCCATAATGAAATGTTTAAATTAGTAAATTACATTCCAGTATAAGAAAGCAATCGATTTTGAAACTGACGTTTTCTATCTAAAATTCGTCATAATTATCCCGTATGCATGATTGATCTATAAATTTAACAGTATATAATCCCGGTAATTATAATTATCGTGGATACTTCTTTCCTCATTATTAAAAAAATATAGGTTATCATTTTGAGTCACAAAAGCAACATGAACAACTGGAATATAACTTAAGTTATGGTTGACATATTATATTTGTTTAGTTAAAGTATCTTCTTCTTAAATGTTATCACCGATGTTTCCATTGAACACATTCTAGT
This sequence comes from Coelogynopora nodosa, assembly GCA_034780555.1. Lineage (NCBI taxonomy): Eukaryota > Metazoa > Platyhelminthes > Proseriata > Coelogynoporidae > Coelogynopora > Coelogynopora nodosa. The sequence continues at coordinate 36,028 of JAUZND010047444.1, read as the reverse complement.
TTAATAATATGTATTAAATTGTAAATTTATATAATAATATTTTATTAAATTAAGATAAGTTTAAAACTGCTAAATACACTTAATCGTGAAAATCATTAAAAATATCGAATTTTAAATATAAATATATAATCACATTTACCAAAGAAAAATATAGTCATCCACTTAACGTAACGTACTTTTACTCTTGAGAATTATCGGATTAATTTCATGTAAACGTATTCTTATTCTTAGTTGCTACAGCAATCAATATTTGTGATCATTATCTCTCTTCTCTTCTCCGATAGGCGGACAGTCCTGATGAAGCCCATTCTCTGCACATGACTCTCTCGACCTATCAGAAGCATTCATGGGGCAACATGTTGAAGAAGGTGAGTGCATTGTCTGCGTGACACAGGGTGATGACCAGAGTGACAAGGGGTGATAACCAGAGTGACACAGGGTGGTAATGACCAGAGTGACAAAGGGTTATAACCAGAGTGACACAGGGTGATGACCAGAGTGACACAGGGTGATAACCAGAGTGACACAGGGTGATGATGACCAGAGTGACACAGGGTGATAACCAGAATGACACAGGGTGATGATGACCAGAGTGACACGGTGATGATGACCAGAGTGACACAGGGTGATGATCAGAGTGACACAGGGTGATGATGACCAGAGTGACACAGGGTGATGACCAGAGTGACACAGGGTGATGACCAGAGTGACACAGGGTGATGATGACCAGAGTGACACAGGGTGATGATGACCAGAGTGACACAGGGTGATGACCAGAGTGACACAGGGTGATGACCATAGTGACACAATTTATTAATAATAAGATTATTATTAGTTATAGAAATATATTTCATGAAGAACAATCATTTCATTTTAATTAAAAGTGTACTTCGATTTTAATATATTAAACATATGTGCGTCGACTCTGTACAAACTGTATAGTGTATTTATAGTTTACAGTATATGAACATTATTTTAACATGATAAGATAGGTTAGTTGAATCACAATTCGCTAACTGTAAGTGGATACGACCGTAACTGAAATGGAAGGAATGTCTCGATTAAATAACTCTTATTATTCCGTTTGATTTTGACTCTTTTTGTTTTGTATTCCCTGTGATCTTCATGTTATCATTTCAAGTCTTACTTACTGTCAAACTTTTGTTTCGGTTAGATGGAAACCATATTATTATAACGATTTGTGTTTTAAACAGCATGACGTTTCGAGTTTAGAAAACAAATCCATTGATTGGATTTCTAATTGAAACCTATTGTATTACTTATACACTATTGAAAAATGTAGGATAAGTTAACTAAGTAAATTTTGTATTAATGTATATCCTATTATATCTAAAAAATATTACCTGAATAAATATATTATTGTGTATCTAGTATTTAAAACAAAATATTGTAATCTGTAACTGTTTTTTTTGGTTTTGATCCATTTAGTTGCTCCCGCTGGCCATTGACAAGGCGATGCGAGAAGACGTTGATTTTCGACGTGGATTGCCACTGGCTTGTCTGAGTTATATGGGAGACACTCACGCAAAACTGAAGGTGGGATACTACTCTCATACTACTCTCATACTACTCATATCTTACTATCACACTACTCTCATACTACTCTCATACTACTCATATCCTACTATCACACTACTCTCACACTACTCTCATACTACTCTCTACTCTCATACTACTCTCATACTACTCATATCCTACTATCACACTACTCTCATACTACTCTCATACTACTCATATCCTACTATCATACTACTCTCATACTACTCTCATACTACTATCACACTACTCATATCCTACTATCACACTACTCTCATACTACTCTCATACTACTCATATCCTACTCTCACACTACTCTCATACTACTCTCATACTACTCATATCCTACTCTCACACTACTATCATACTACTCTCATACTACTCTCATACTACTCTCTACTCTCATACTACTCATATCCTACTATCACACTACTCTCATACTACTATCACACTACTTTCATACTACTCTCATACTACTCTCATACTACTCTCATACTACTCTCATACTACTATCACACTACTCATATCCTACTATCACACTACTATCATACTACTATCATACTACTATCATACTACTCATACTACGCTTTTGGTAAATAAACATTTCCGTAGTTTGTATCATTTTTATTTATACAGTCAATTCAATCAAAAATACTATAAATTAACTCTGGGTGTCCGCATGTATTTGAAATTAAAATATGTGTTTTTAAAATATTTTGTAAGATACTAATTGTTCATTGGTGACAATATTGAAGGAATATACTCTGGCGGCCTGCTAAGGGTTTTTATGTGGCAGTCAATAAGAAAATAGATTAAAAAAGGGCTATTTTTATCTTTTGTAATTATGTACTTTGATATGAGTATATTTCTTTAATAACTGGTAGTAATAAACAAACACACATTTTTTGCATTCCATTTTACTTATATTTATTGTATTCTATTTGTTTCTCCCATCCAGTTTTTGAGTATAGTTGTTAATAAATACTATTGTAAATTATTAAATTTATACTTGATTTTAGTACGAAATGTACTTGATTTTTAGGACATTGTTTGGACAACCTGCAGTGTATATATATATACATGTCTTTGTTAATCTTCTGCATTCCAGAATCCCGCCAACAAGCAGAAACGCGACGACTTCAAGAAGCAGCTCAAGACACTGATGATGCGCTTCTGTTCCTACCACCTCCCCGTGGATGCTGCATGTGACGAGTTAGGAAAGGGTCTCGTACACGACAGTCTACCTGCCCCACTGGACGAATGTAAGTGGCCACCACTTATCACTGCTTTCGCTGTTGAGTTATAGAATGACATTCTATCAAATATATTTCCGTTATTTTTTCTATCGTTTTATTTATTCTTTTAGTTGAGTCTCTTTATCCATTATTTCCAATTGACTAGTTGATAATGGTCTATGTTGAGAGGACTTCATACGTTCCAACGAGTATGAACATAATTATTAGTTATCGATCGTGTAACAAGAAGACTTCATACTTCAGAGAATTCTAATTTTGTATCAAATTAAGAAGTAACAAATATTTTTAATTGATCAAATAGTGGAGATGAATATCGTGCGCGCCTCATGGACAAGATTTTTATTAATATATTTTGTAATAAAGTTATTATTTAAGGAAAAATTAAGTGTAACAGTGTAATGTAATTATTGATGTAAACTTGAACCGTAATGTTCCAAAAGAATATAATATTAATTGGTAGAGAATGCTTTCTTCCTGGATACATTTCCAACGACCTGATTGGCCATTGTTATTGTATCGATCTTGTCTCAGCCGAATCCCAGTGTCACGTGACTGAGCAAGGCGAACTTTGGTCAGATGATCATCGACGCGTCTGCAACGTCGTCGAAATCACACCAGATACGGAGCTGCGATTGGTCCGTTGGACCGCCCTTCGCCTCATTCCCTCCACCAATCCGAGCACGACAACACCGGAGGGTAACCCTGACGACGACGATGACTTGGCCACGGCTTCGGTGTATCACTGTCTGTCGAATACGCCGATTTATCGCGAGGTTGAGCCTCAGTTCTGCGCTGTTACCGAGGCGGTGAGTGAATTCAATAAATGTTAATTATTGGTGAATAATTTATTTTTGTAATGATATAACTTGTTGTTAAGATTTGAGAGGTAATGCGGCTGGTTGAAGTGATTTTGTAAGACTTCTTCAAAGCTGCATGTTATGTATTATTTCTAAACAAAACATATGCATCATATTATTGATTATAAAATTATAAAATTGAAAAATAGATTTTTTTAAAATAAACTTTTTTGAATTTTAAAATAATTTTAGCCGGCAGCAATTTTCAAATGTCGCAAACATTGTATATTTCTGTTAACTTCATATCGTATCTATATAATATGTGCGTTACATTGAAAGATAGATAAAAATAAATATTTGAATTCTAACATTGATTTAATTAGTTTTTGTCGTTTATATATTTATTCAGTTGATTTAAAACATAAAATGACTTACATATTGTTGCATGATATTTATACAATTTCTATTAATAAAGTACAATACAGTTTTTGATAACTATTTTAACGGGGACCGGGAATGGGAATGACCGAGTGGTTAAAACGCTGGTTCAAGCCCGCTCTCGGACTCTCCCGTTCCTGGCTAACAGCTGTGTTTGTCGGGTGTATGCGACACCTGATGGGTTCGTGCTGCATGAACCAATACTCCTGTAACTTTGTGTGTGTGTCACATTGTAAATAAAGCTTATATATATAAAAAATGCTTTATGCATTGATTATTATTTATAGAAATCATCATAACGGCGTGATCAAGTTGATGCTAAATTATAAATTAAATAGAATTAATAAATGAAAACGCAATTTTTCCCCCACCTTTCTCATTTTCAAGGAATTTTGTTTTATATAATAATTTAATTTAACTCATTTTGAATTAAAATACAAAGTTTCAAATTGAAACAATATCTAACACATTAGTTAATTAATAATATGTTTAAAATAATAAATAATTGATTTAAATAAACTTTTTAAAATAATAAATAAATAATAAATTTATAAATTCAAAATATGTTTTATTAAATTATTGTTGTACAAAATAAAATTCCTTGAAAAAGCGAAACAGGTTGGATAAAAAATTGCGTTTTTATTAATTTGATAAATTTATTGATCCGATTCTAACATGAAGGTCTATTATTCCACATTTCAGGCATCACCAGCTCTGGAATGTTTAATATCACGCTTTCCCGAATTTGTTCGCGTTGAGGATCTTCCTCTGGCGAGTCTTGAAGAAAAGGTAAGAAAGCTGTATCATTTTTAAGAATAGATATTTAAATAATTTACTAGCAATAGGATTGTAATTTTGTAATAAAATATGAAAATATATGTTGATAATAGATTTTATTTAAAAACTACAACATTATCGGTTTTTTAATTCGAAGATTATATATTATTCACTATATATAGTTTATAATATATATATATATTATAACATATTAAATAGAAATAGTTTTGCTTAAAAATTGTTTTATTGAGTGTGAAACTGTGTCTTCTGGAATTCTACGCACGTCCTAAGATAGAACATTTATTGACCTAAACTTATGGAAGTTCTTTTTATTTAAAATGGATTTAGAATATGTTTTCTAATAGTATATAGATATAATATAGTCCTAACTTAAAATGGACTCTTCAATGATTCTAGGGTTGATTTGATGTTACAACGGTCCTTATTGATCTGACCCACTTCTCATCGATTCTAGGTGGAAGTTGCGACAACCCTCTATGAGATGGGATTCTTGGTGACCAATGAACCACTTTCTGCCAGTGAAGATGATCCCGATGACTCTGAAGAGGACGCAGAAGAAGATGAAGAAAGCGATTAGATCTGAAACACTATTGTTTAACATTAATTGCATTACTGAGAATAGTGTTATATTAACTTTATTGTACAGATATTGGAAGTTTAAATGTTGTATCGCTGTTAATTATAATTAAAATATACACCTCATACCAATCTTACATGAAAGTATTGTCTTCTAAGCTATGGATTGAGTCTTATTTGAGGTTAGGTAGCGATAGTAGAGGACTTCGCGGAAGTATTCAAATCTATCTGGAACTGCTTCTAGTTACGTATCACTACTGTGATGTATCATCCAAAATTCTACCATTTTAAGCCACTTCAATTCTACAAAGACCAAAATGAATATACGATTCAATAAATATTTTATTCTGTTACGGATGCTTTACATTCGCTATGTTTTATAAAACGCAATTAGATATAAATTATTTTTGTAATTCCCTTTTTTTTGGAAGATATTTACAAGGAAAAACAATTTATGTGTAGTGGTAATTACAGTATAATACTGTTACAGCAAAGAAATGATTTGCTGCATCTAAATATACTATTATAAAAAAACTTGTCGAGTATATTATAGTGTATACCATTGTAATAAAAAAAACAGTAATTCTTTTCTCCTTTTAATTTTACAATGTTTAGTTTAGTATTATAGTAGTCAATTATGTCCTCAAGATTTTTGAAAAAAAAACCTGGGAGGACCTCAAATTTAACAAAAATTATTTTTAGATTTCGCTCGATTTATAAGCGTATGTCCCTTTCAGAATATGTCTCTTTTAATGGTTTATGGCATATATGGAAGTCTGACCGCGTCATTAAATTGATAACACTTTTTGGGCAACATTCATCTAAAATAAAATGTGTAAAAGCTGTAAATGGCAAATTTTAAGAAATCTGACAAATGTGGAAAAGTCCGAAAGAGGAAAAAGTATTCCGAAATATGACGACAGCGTCATTAAAATAAAAATTGTGACAAGTTTACGGAATAATGACATGACAAGAATTCTGACCAACATTACGAAATATGATATAACATACAAATTCTGTGTTATAAAAATAGGAACCTTTTTGTGTTGATTATTTTATCTTCGTTTAGAATCGTTTACATTTAATGTAAACGATTTAAGTGCTTATTGTTATTAATTATTACATTTCATAAACATTATTTAGTTCAATTTTTACACATTTTAATAATTGTTTCAAAGGCACATAGCTTACAAAAGATTACATAATATAGCCCCTATATCTAACAGTTATCAGAGTTTGATGTGGACACCAGAGAAGAATTTTAGATGGGGTTGTGTACAAGATTCTCAGACGGGTGTCCAGAAGAAAAACATTAACCCTGGGACTACCAACTGAAGGTAGTTTCAAAAGACACCTTTTCTAATAATTTTAAAATGAGTCATACAAGTATTGAATTTACACCATCGATATTATATGACTTAAATACAAAAAAAGGTTATTTAACTAGAAAGTAGCCCAGTGAACTGAATAGTCTTAGGGAGACCAAGGTGGTTTTAAAAGTCACCACACAAAAAATGAAAACAGCAATGTATTATCCACGAATATTTCAATATTAACAATCAATATGAATATCAATTATAAGAAATGTCCAAAAGTAAACTTAAAACCAGTTCTATAAGCACTGGTTGCAGGTACGTGTCCAGTAGGCTGCGAATGTTTACCACAGACCGGTGCCGCGCATACTCCACAGCGAATTTTGGTTTTGTTAGAGTCCCTGATTGCTTTGCCGGCAACGTGGCATATTGAACATCTAGCGACTAGCTGTGCTTGTGCTGCATGAAGTGGTTGTGGTTCACGCTGTGCTTGTGGAAGAAGCGGTTGAGGTTGCCCCGCTGCATTGAACTTCTTGAGAAGAACAACGGTTGAATTGGGCAAGCCAATTGGATCCTGTAATCTGAATGTCATGAAATCGGCCGCCAATTCACTTGCCAATTTCAAAATAAAAGTTCTGCGACGTTTGGCGACTGAAATGTTGACCCACTCTGGATGATGGACATTGTATATTGTTAGTGCATTTATGCCACTGACGTCGAGCATATTGTGAAAATGGACAACGGTCCATCGACGTGTACAAACTCGAGTGGTGTAATTTTTACACATTTCATCATATGTGTCCACACCAGCTTTTGAACTATTGTAGTATAATTGAATGCTACTCTTTTGCTTTACATCATCCTGTATAGTGGCCTCATGGTGTAAGGTCGATATCATATATACTTTCTTCTTTGCCTTCACCTGGTAAGACTGCTGAGTCACTTTTGCAGCAGATCCTCCATAGACGAAAGTTGATTGAAATCGTTCCTTTGTTTCGTGAAGAACTGGAGCTAAATGTCGCTTATTAGTTGCTACAGTGCCAACATATGTTGTTCGACGTTGAAGTAGAGTCTCCGTGATGTCTAGAGAGCTGAAGAAGCGATCTCCAGTCACATTGCGACCTTTGTCAAGGAATGGCCCAGAAAGACTCAACACCAAATTCTTTGCCTTGTTAGCCTCTTTGTGCATGGCAGCACTGTCGATGTTATATCTGTCAATATGAACTCTGTAATACATAGGTATAATATGTGAAAATAATGCGTGCTAGCAATATCAGACATAACAACAGTAATTTTAAACATAATAAGAATTACACATTCAACTAGAAACTCCACTCCTGTTAATAATTTCTCAGGGTGGCTTTAAAAACCACCTTGGTCGCCCTAAGACTAAAAACCACCTTGGTCGTCCTAGGGTTAAAACTGTTATGTTTTTGATAATATATAAATGACAAAAATGTTATATTAATATTTGATTATATAAAATTAAAGAAACATTTATAAAGTAGTATAGTTATGTACGTCTATTTTAATTGTGCTAATTGTACGATAATATATAATTAATACCTTTAGCTAAAGAATGGACACAAAATAAACGAACAAAAGATTCTTCCATTTTATAAATTCTAAAACTTCTTCAATTCCTATTCGGTCTTTATAGCACACACACAATTCCTTTCTGTGGTTCAACACCCTCTGCCAATCCTGCTTGGGCAGCTTTGGTGTAGACACTCTGGAATACTGTAAAAACTATTTTAGTCGGCTATTTAGGCAGAATAAATATTTTCTTATGATTATACATCTAAGTAATAAAATAATATATGATCCTACCTAATAATATTTTTTAGAAAATAAAAGCTTTTAACAAATAAAAAAATATTATTGTACTTCGAATAAACTTGAACTCATTAAAAGTTATATATATTTGTACGCTTATCAAATTAGTTCTTAATTTATCTATCAATATAAAAATAATGTTATTGATTGAATATCTACAGCAATACAATAAGCTTATAAAATAATATGTATAGTCAGCTGATCGGAAAAATTGAAAAACAAAGGGATAGTGCGTTTTAGTTGATCAGATACAAAACTGTGATGCAATAAGCCAATTTTTTATTAAAGATATTTAATAACAATATGATCGAGTAAATCATATTGTCCCGTTTTAAAATATAACTCTATTAAATTTGAATAAAAAAACATTAAAAATGCAAAAATTTTGATACTCAGTGAAGAAGCATATTATGCTTCCAGTTTTATTTAGAATAGTCAAATCAAAAAGTGTATAACAATGATGAATCACAAAACAACATTCACTGTGCTATCAAATAAAATAATAAAATAGAGTAATCATACTGAACCAAGCCAAATAATTTTTTTAATTGAACAAACATGCGTACAATCATAATATATGTATAGTTAATAAAATAGATTTAAGCTATCTGATCAATTGCTACAGCATAATAATATTATAGCATGAATGAAATTACAGGGCTGCCACTCTTAAGCTATAAAAAAGCAAGACGGGTAATATTATCCACTATGGTATGACGAAGCGAGTAGCTAAGCCTCTAAATCGGAGCGTGGCGTTAAATTTTTTTAGAGCAGCAAATTTCCAATTTAACAAATTTCCCAGAATCCTAGATGAACCTAGACCCCTAATGGGTACCTACTTGTTATTGTATTTTTTGCATTTTAGTCATTTTGATAATATGTGGCAAAAACCAGGACGAGTTGCAACCCTGAAATTAGGAAAACAGTTCTAAGGATAAAATAAATAATATATGTACAATCATATGTTTTTAGTTAAGTTTGAAGCTAATGAATCTCATTTTTACAGAATAAATAAGCCTAGTAATTAGGAATCATTAAAAAGCCACAAAAAATTAAATAATTATGCACACAATAATGTACAAAATAGACATCAAATGCAACTTCTGTTTGACATATCCAGAGAAAACATATGAACGAGTTACGGCAAAATTATAGTCAGCATTAGTCACGTTTTTTAGTTGTTCGTTTTGATTTACGCATTGGTTGTTCCGGAATAGATTCACTGGGAGCGATATCAGAATTAGTTACAGCACGAGTTTTACGAGGTCTTTTTGACGGTTTATCTATCGTTGAAAGTAAAGAAGAATCGCGTTTACGGTTGGCCGAAGAGGTGCTTTCTGCTAACTCGATTATAGGCAATCCCTTTCGCGACTTAAACGGACTTTCTCCTATGTTGCCTATCGATGGAGACGGTTTAAGTTCGATTGACGGGGGTTTGGGTTCTATATCAACTTTTGATGTAGGCTTACGCCCCCGACCCCGTCCTCGACCACGTCCCCGAGCAGAAGTACTTGTTTCGGATTGTATAGAGTTTACAGACGGCGCGCGTTTACTACCGGTTAACGAATTGGTTAATTCGACTTTAGGAATACACTTTCGCGACTTAGATGGACTCTGTGTTGAAGTTGTGGATTCACTGATGGTTGGGGAAATCTCCTTGTCTTTTTTGAGAGCCATTTTACGTACACCGCTACGTTTTTTACTGATGTTTGTACTGGTTTTCTTAACTGGTGAGTTCTGTTTTTGTACAATAACGTCTGCTTTCGTAGCGGGTAGAGCCATTGGTTCAAGAAGATGTCTGTAGGTTATTATCGAGTTAAGAAATAGTATGACTAAAATGAAATAATAGTGAAATTCTACATCGATAACATTAGTGACGGCCTTGAGCGTAAAAATTCGTCTAATCAGACTCAACTCAGATTTTGAAAAACTGAGTGTCAATGTTAAATTGACCAACCCTTCTAAATAACTCTCAAATAATAACCAATATATGAAAACGATTTAATAAATAATATATTGCTTAAATAGGCTTAACCACAAAGTACACAAAATAGAAAGGATACGATTCCAGTTCAATGGTCTGCCTCATTAGGGCAGAGAGTACAAACTCAACGGTCACTATTGGTATATTTCGGTCCCTGGCCTCTCTGACAAGAGGGTAATTTGATATAATATCCGAGGGGCAGGTCACAAGAGCAATATGATCCAGAAGCGTGGTCTACAGAGAAATATAAAAAGGAATAAAACTTTATTAATTAAATATTATATTGACAGCATATTATTCGAAAGTAAAGTAGATGGAATCTGTTTCTATCATTGTAGTTCGTGTAAACCGGAGAGATTTCAATTTGATGGTTTTTCGAAGATGTTAATAAATTTTGTGAATATTTTTAAGCAGAATATTTTCCCGTTTTAATAATTGATATACATTATATATAATATAACTAATCATGACATATTGAATTAATAATTATTGTAAATTACTTATATAATATTAAAAATTAATATTCAGGGTTCCGATGCCATTGATCTAAAAAAATGTAATAGGTCTTCCATAGGAACATAAAACACAAAAAAAAATCATCGTACATAATATAATATAAATTTTATTTATTTTAATCTTCAAAATGTAATTTTAACAAAACAAAAACTAAAATATAAAATTAAGATAGGGAGGTTGGGAAGGGGAGGTAGAGAGAGAGAGAGAAGGGAGTGAGGAAGATGGAGGGATGGAGGGTGGGAAGGGGAGGTAGAGAGAGAGAAGGGAGGTAGTTCAGAAGGAGGGACACACGAAGAAAGGCTAAAATGGGTGAGCAGGTAGAGAGGGTAGGTGGGAAGGGTACCTAACCTGATAAGGCATGACATCAATGAAGTCGGCCCCCGCAAGCTGCACCATCTCCCTGAGTTGGTCGGGGTCGGGCCGGATGCCAGGTGTGGCCAGCAGTGTCCACTGGGAGAACACCCGGTGTCTGCGAGCGGCTTGTAGACTCTGACAGAGCACCACGTTGAAGTCGGACTGTCGATCCGTCACCAAGAATGAGGTCGAGTCTACGGGAGGATGTACACAACGGCCAGCCAAATAATTTATTTCAATAGTAACCCTTATAGAAGCTTACACAATATCGGTAATGAACCGAGATAGACAAAACATTACTTTATGGATTGTATTATATTATTATAATGATTTTTTCAATTGTGGAATGTTTTCTGTCATATCTGATAATAACAAAATTTATCAACGCCTAAAAATTATGGAGATCGTGTATACAATGAATTATCATATGTTGAGTAAAATTTAACTTTTCCTATATATTTATCATCTAATATTTTATATAATATATATAGTTTTCATATATATTATAATCATCTTTTTTGTTATCTCTACTTGATTATAAAATTTTAAAATGTTAACCGTTTAGCTTAGGCAACCAAACGCAGTTGATTTATTTTTCTGAACGATAAATAAATCAATGAATAGCTCTTCCAGAATGACATTTATTTAATTATTTTCAGTGAAAAGTTATTATGAGGTTCGATGTTTTAATGTTTCTGAGACCAAATAAAAGAAAATAACAATAAATACTAACTGCCTGTATGAATTATGTTGAGTAAAAACGTTTGCATAAGTTCTCCACTCGTAACTTTAAACGATATTTATTTGTGAAACAGTAATCGGGGCCCGTTCACAACTACAGGCCTGCGATTGACTTCTAAAAAATAAGATGAATATTTTCCATATTTTGAGAAATGTAAAAACAGTTTTTTGTAGCAAATTAACATATTTGTTAGATAATATAGTAGCAAATTTAATTGTTTTGAGATTATATTTCTGAGATAGCATGTAAATGTACAATATATACAATTTCCACAGTAATGACAAAAGCAGATAACACGTGATGTGTATACATAAACAAATATAGGTTCTTTATTCAATGAGGACACAGTAGTATAGAGAATAAGGTTTGTATTATATTCCTAACACGTCCACTCTAAAAGGTAGTTAAAACAAATCTTGTGTTTTCTGCTATTGATACTGGTCTCTACTTTGAAAGATTTGTCGTTAAGTTCTTTCAACAAACGATAAGTGCTATAATCATTGCAGAAGAGACTATATTTCCACTATATTTCACTTTTGGAGAGCTATAGTAAGTCTGGCACTGGTTTCCTGCAACACAGAATTTCAAGAACTGGCCTGCTTGGCTAATGACACGGTTTTCCAAATGTTTACGTTGTTTAAATTAATCAAGCTCTTTCAGTCTCTCAGCATGACGTACTTTCTTTAAGAACTGCAGCCCCATACTTTCCGGATAGCTCTATGATCGAATAAAGGCACCATTGCTTTAGTGATGTGAATGGACAAAGTATCTTTAGCATCAGACAATAGCATACTTGATTGCTCGAATTCCAAGTATGACGGACTTGGACAAAGAACAACGCATGCCTATAATGGCAGTTCAGCAGCATTGCCAAAAGACATAATTTAAACATAAGATAGCCTACTATATTATGAATGAGTGAATTATTATGATTAAATATATATATATCCAAAAAATTGTTATTACAAATTGTAATTAGAGGAATTTTAGCTTTTTGGGTAAATTTGAGGATGTTTCTGAATAATCACAGAGCTACAACAAACTTTTTCTTACGAAAAATTACTGTTTGCAGTGACAACGTTGCTTTAATAGGTAGGACATTTATAACAACCTTCAGTACCATTTCTGTAGATAATTCGTCTATTATGTTTAACTAAAAAATATATTTACATCAAATTATTTTAAATTTCAGATATTTCAGTTATTTTTTATAATAGGATTAAATAATCAACATTCAACCCTATTCATCATTAAAAATTGCTGGCATGCTGAGCGGCGTTCCGAACATTATGATTGGACGGCCAACTGACCAATGAAAGCACCGGACTGCTTGCAGGCAAGGATCCATGCGGGCACGACTATTGGGAGGCCACGAGCGAGGCAACAGAGGAACTTGGCCGTGCGTCGCACTTGATCGGTAACCAAATGAGTAGCCGAATGGGCTGAATCTACCACCTCTCCGCCGAGCTCGTGCACTATCTGGTATCAGAGGAGGAACCGGGAGTTGAGAGGTGGAGAGGCAGACAGCGGTAGAAATGGTTTGGTTGTATATAGAGGTTGTGCGCCTATCTTAGGCGGAATAGCGATTTTGTTGAATATTGGAATATAAATAGAGTACTATAATATTACTATTACGATTGTTGGTAGTTTTTAAGATGATAGCTTCTGCATAATTTTCCATTTCTAAATGTAACGTATTAAGTTATCTGGCATGACTTTTGATAATGTAGAATGCTGTCGATATACAGCCATTATTAAATTAGTTAAAGTAAGGGTATTAAGTGTAGATTTTGAAAGAGTTATATAATTACCAGCAATGAGGAGAAAGTTCAAGGTAAAAGAAGAAAAGAATATAATGAACCATATTATTATATCGTGCATTAGACAAAAATAATGTAATCGAAATATTCGAAAGGCGAATTTATATAATAAGTTAAAGGAAAATTCGGATAAAAAACAAAAAACTTAATTGGTTTTTACTGTATAAGCCCACACAAAAGGAATGAAACAGTACCTCAAATATTCTGATATAATAAAGTATAAATTTTACTTTATAGATATTAGTGTAAATAAAATAAATAAAGTTTGTGTTATCATAATATACACTTTATTTTACAGTAGATAAGCTATTATTAATGTACAAATTTATTATTCTAATTAAATGCTAGCATCACTGAAACAATTTCAGTAAATAAAAAATTCCTAACGATTCTGTATTTAATTGAAAAGTTGTTATTAAAACAACTATTGCGTAATAATAATATTAGTATTTATACAAACAATGCATTGAGCATACGTAGCAGTTGAAAGATAAACTTAAAGGTAAAATTCCAATAAAAGTGTTAACAGGAGATATTTTTTGACAGAATACTTCCGTAATTTTAAATCATTTAATTTTAGGTTTACTATTTTTATAAAAGGTAGTCTCATTGTTTTCTACGATGTTTCTCACTTTCTTATAATGCCTCTCATCAAGACCAGTAAAAAGGACTTTAATTATCTTCGGCTCTCTGAACCTCCCGGAAGATGAGTAGCTAAGGTCACTCTCGGCAATCGATTCAGACATTTTTCGTTTCCGTGGCACCTAGACAGCGAGTATGACATCATGAAAGTAGTTTACCTCGCACCATAAAATCAAATATTGCAAAATAGTATTTAATTTAATAAAGTTTAATAAAATTTGATAAAAAATAAACTGTTTAGGATCCAAAAAGTAATCTATACAAATTCTTATACAGATTTAAAAAATTTAAACTGGATGAATGTAAAGAATCAAACATTAATAGACCATTGGAGTTTAATAAAATCATAATAAATATTAAATTGACATTACTAGTCAACGTGATAATTAATATTATACATATAAAACAAATGTTACACAAAAGGGTTCATAATACAGTTATTTTTAAGAAATACAACATTTTATAAATAAAATACAACTCATTAAGGAGAACAGCCTCATGTCTTTATCACCTTGCCAGATGAAGACGCTGAGCCCTGACTTGTGGCAGACTTCTTTGTAGCAGGTTTTTTGTTCTTCTTTACAGCACCATTTTCTGATGAAAACAACTCTTCTTCCTTTACCTCGATTGCAGCAGCACCTTTCCGTTGTCGTACTTCTCTGCCAGGTTGCACTAAAGCGGAAGTGTCATCAGAGTCTTCAGGATTCTTAACATCATGTTTCGCAGAAGTCGCCGCCGCCTTCTTTCTTCCTCGTCCAGTCGATGTAGTGACTTCTTCTGTTTTAATTGAAGCATCTACAGATTTTGTATTGTCACCATTGTCTTCCTCCGGATTCTCAATTTCCTGCTTTTTAGAAGTTTCCGCCTTCTTTCTTCCTCGTCCGGTCGATATTGGGGCTTCTTCTGTTTTAATTGGAGCATCTACAGATTTTGTATTGTCACCATTGTCTTCCTCCGGATTCTCAATTTCCTGCTTTTTAGAAGTTGCCGCCTTTTTTCTTCCTCGTCCAGTCGATATTGGGGTTTCTTCTGTTTTAATTGGAACATCTACTGATTTTGTAGCGTTACCAAAGTCTTCCACTGGATTCTCAGAAGCTGCCGCTTTCTTTCTTTCCCGTCCTGTTGATGTGGGAGCTTCTTCTTCCATATTTACATGTGCATCTAATGACTTTTCAGAAGTCGACGCCTTTCTTCTTCCTCGAACTTGTAAAGGTTTGGCAATAAGACTTGCTTCACTTGTTTCGATAGATCGTTCAAGAGCTAATTCGGCTGCAGTTTCCTCGTTATATATGTAAACGTTTTCTATTGGAGTCTTGATAGAATTAGCAGTGTCAGCCGGTAAAACGGAAGTTTCTTCGATTGGTTTCTTCAAAGCCGGTGATCTTATAGGTTTTTTCTTTGTACGTCCACTCGGTGCTTTTACAGGAAGAGTGCTTTCGCCCGGATTGACCAAAACATTCTTGTCTAATTTTTTTTCTGTTGTGTTAATTTTGTCGCTTCCCAGACCAGAGGACCTAATTTCATCCTGCTTGATTGCATCCTCATCCAGTGAATCAGCCTCCAGGGCAGTTTTCTTTTTTCCTCGAGATTTCGGTCCCTTTATAGTGTCTACTGCTGCTTCCGCTTCAACTGGTTTAACAGGAGCCACCACTTTCTTCTTTCCACGTCCAGAAGGCGCCTGGGTCTCGTCCTCTAAGGAGTCACCAGAGGATTTCCCATTTGTATTTTTAGAAATGCTGTCTTTAGTCAATTTCTTGGATGCCGCTTTCCTGGTATCCATCACAAAATCCTCAATTAATGAAGACGAACGTCGCTGGAAGACAATAAAATACCTTATTATTTTAGAGTGGACACTTAATTATAATGTGCTTAACAATACAACTCAATGCAGTAACCGATTAAATGGATTATATAATTGTGTACTGACGTTGTATCAAAATTATATAATATTAAGCTGGTTGAGAACAGTAATCAGAGTTGTTTGCTTCTTAAGAATCAATTAAAAAAAATTGCATAACATGCATAAAGCGTATTTAGTTAATTATTCATATTGATCTGTATAGTTAATCATGATTACGTAATGTTCTCAACGTACTAAATTTAGTTGAGTCTTCTGATATTTAGAAGAAAAAAACACCAATTAGTAAATAACTTTTACACGACATTTTCTTTTAAAATAATTGATATTAAAAAAACATTTTTAAACCAAAAAGTTGGAAAAATGTTAAGCTATAAATATATATGTCTTTAATTTTGATATCTATAGTGTGTAAAAACTAAATTAAACATTACAAACTAACAGCAAACGAACACTTAACGAAATAATTTTTTGTAATTATTTTATCTAAAAAAAATCAAATTCAAATCTAAATTAAAATTAATTAACAACTAGAAAAGGAAATCGCGATCATTTTACAGGACTGAACCAGGAATAGAATCCAAGTCATATGAATTACCACAACAAGACTAAGGCCATAGCAAAGCAATGGGACTCTCTATATATTATTTGTTTAACACAACTCTCTTTATTTATTTATAAGACTGGCTTGGTAAGAAATATATCACGCAGTATGGTAAGTAAATAGCGTTTGTGGGGTTTAGGCCTATTCCCACCAAGAGCGACGCGAAAAAAGTTATTTTAGTTCTCACAAAGCACAAAGTGACGTGTCATATTTTTATGTTTCTATATAATTTACTTTACAGCCTATTTGCATTGGTAAATAGGCTCATTGAAATATATGCATTCAACTTTTTATGTGCGTCGCGTCGCGTCTGATGGGCGTAGGTATTAAAGGTTAGCAGTCTCCCGCCAAGCGAGAGATTCACCTCCCTATTGAGTTCCTTAAAAGTTTGGTGACTTATATTTCTCCAGTATAATTCTTTGTCAATAGTTTAGTTGATAACATTACGCAAACCTTTTCCTTGACAAAGAGATGACGCGACATGTTGGGCACTTTACTTGGTGATGTTTCGGCCCGCTGAGTACAAACCTCAATGCAAGCGTCATCATCATCTGTGGGCATTGAAACCTGAAAATATATTATATATTAAAATATGGTTTACTGTACGTGGAAGCGTCTTTTGAAAGTGGGGAATAATATCCATCTTAGGAATAATGGAAACATTCGAGTGGAAATAAATAATAAGTTGATTAAAAATAATTAGAAATTTAGAACTTTATTCGAAAACATCAAGAAAACTATAAGTTAGCATTAAAATAATATAGTATACCTACTTCTGCAGAAGTACATAGATATAATAAAGGCCTGATAAAGGTATACTATACATATCAACATCACGAATTTCACTTGAAAAGTGGATATCTAGATAAAAATGCATCCAACTTCTTTTAAACATATTACAATCGTATGTTCTTATAATACCCTGTTTTTAGAATTTTTCAGAATTTAGAAATAATAACTACAAAATTAAAGTGTAAAACTATTTTCAAAGTATACATTAATTACTTTTCACATTAATTAATATTACAACATTATGATGAGTTAATTTTACTTTTGCTTTATTATTTTTAGAATGAATTTTTGAACAAACTATTGGTTAGTGTGCGCACCTTTTTCTGCGGCGAATTGATGGCCAATTTAGCAACTTTCCTTGGTGAAGCTCGTGCGGGCTGTGTCATCTCAATATCGGTATCTTCTTCGGTCTGTGGATTATCGAATAACTGGACAAAAGAAATACATTACAATATAAAATAAACGATATTTTATGTCTTAGAATGATAAAAATCGTAATTATAAAATTCAGTTTACTGTTTTCCCCGTTTTATTGAGAAAACTTCATAAAATAAATGTTAGGGCTATTTTACAAAAAGAGTAGCAATTAACATTGCATTTTAAAATATACAATATTAAATGTATTCCAAATCTATTTGTAGATATATGCTTCCATTAGCGAATAGATTATCATATTAATCAGATTAAAATGACATTTGTTTAGCTAAATATATTCTAATTGAATAATACCCAAGAAGATTATCTATTTTATGACTTTTTCGTTGCAATTATAATAATAAACGTTATGTAGACACAGTGCACGTAAATATTGATGCGATTTCAATTATTATTACAAATGGAAAACAGATTTAATATAATACATTGTTCTGAATAAAAAAATGATTTTCTCAAAAATAAGTTATCAATGTTATGGCCCAATTAAAACAATTATTATATTTGTAAATCACATAGTTATGTTACATTCTGAAGAAGAAAACATAATAATAGACTAAAAATAAACATTTTTAAACACTCAATAGAATATTATTTTTAAAACAGATTTCTAGGTTTTCTTTAGATTAAAATAATTATTAGAGCTTGCAAAAAGTTACAACTTTCGGTGGCCAAAGTATGTGACTAAAAATGGCCTCTCTGTCACAGGGATTCACCTTACTAGATTCTGAAACATTTAAAACATGAAAATATGGCTGGTGAGTATAAAAAAATGGCTGAAGGATTGGTGAGCATATAACAAAAAATATGTCAAATATCAAAAGTGAAACAAATTGATGTCTAAACAGATTCTTTATAAAATTTCATAAGTTTCCATATGGGTTGCCAACTGATATAGATTCCATAGGATTTGATATGTGGAATTTTAATTATAAAATTCCATAGGTTTACCATAATTGCATAGGGTGCAGTGCACGAACCCGGCCTGTTAAAAGTCTTACACGTTCCATATTTTTATACAAAGTTGTTTTTATTTGCACTGTTAATTTAGTAGACTAGTATGATAAATTGGTCAATTATAGGATATAAAAATATATTTCATGAATAAAATTAGAATTAGCTCGAGTAGCATAACAAAAATATAATTCTTTTTAAAACACGATTTTCCAAAAACGATTCTAAGTAAATGCAAACAAAACTAATTAGAGATTAAAAACTGTATCCATTAATTATGCATTATTAAAATCATTAATACACATGTTAAAAACATTTATAAACTTTTTTAATTTTTCATAACTATCAATAATTATAGTCAAAGTGACTTTATGATGTATATATATAAAAATATTACATGACAAAATTACATTAAGCTTGAAAAGCATGTTTTTTTTACAAAAAGTTAGTGACTTATGTCATAGTTTATAGTATACAAAAGAGCCCAACCAAATGTAATATTTTACAAACTGCCATGACAATTGCAGCAGTTACGTATATTCAAGTATATCTTATCACATAAGAACAAAAAATATATTACTTTGTTCTTTTTTCTATTTATACGATTGGGAGAGACAGGAGTGGAGTTTTTTGCACCAGATTTTGGTAGAGCTGTCGGCGTTGCAAAAACGTGAGGAGATTCGATCTTAGGTGTTTCCTACAAAACATAAATCGGTCTAAAATAAAACTTTACATTTAAAGTCACGTTATTATTTTAACATGAACTCTAGATATTTTCTTAAAGCCATAAAGATTACACCACAGTTCGACATATACAATATTTAATTATAAAACATAAAAAATATTTAATAAAAAGAAAGTTTATTAACACTGAAATGAAACATTAGCTTAACTATTAGAAACACCTATTAAATATAAAAAGGGACCGGCGATGGTCCAATTAGTAATCAATATATATATATATTTAAGAACAATGGGTTGTTGTTCTGTATGTTCCACTATTTGTGCCGCTCTGACTCTAGATACATTTTATATTTAATTAAAACAAATGTGGCATAGATATCAAATCAAACATTAAACCAACTAAATGAAAATATATTCACTCTCAGAAACAATATATTCAGCACAGTTTTTTTTAACCTGAACTGTAGAAAGGAGATAACGAAAGTGGGTCTGGCTTATATCCTTCCAATCATTTCCAAATGTTATCGATGCACTAGTCATTAATAAGCCAGAAATTTTTTACACCATTCTTACCCACTTTAAAGTGTATAAATGTTACTAAAATATCGATAACATATCTAATATCTAAACTAGTTCTACATTCTAGGAATAAATTATTGATAACATATCTAATATCTAAACTAGTTCTACAATCTAGGAATAAACTATTGATAACATATCTAATATCTAAACTAGTTCTACAATCTAGGAATAAATTATTGATAACATATCTAATATCTAAACTAGTTCTATAATCTAGGAATAACGATTGATAAGATATCTAATATCTAAACTAGTTCTACAATCTAGGAATAAATTATTGATAACATATCTAATATCTAAACTAGTTCTACAATCTAGGAATAA
>JAUZND010047444.1:0-15069 GCA_034780555.1 Coelogynopora nodosa | reverse complement strand
ATAAATTATTGATAACATATCTAATATCTAAACTAGTTCTACAATCTAGGAATAAACTATTGATAACATATCTAATAATTAAACTAGCACTACAATCTAGGAATAAACTATTGATAACATATCTAATAATTAAACTAGCACTACAATCTAGCAATAATTAAGCAACAACTTACTATTATTATATCAGATGTAAATATTTGCGTCTCCTGAGAATCTTGAACCAAAATGCTTTCTCCAATTTCAGGAATTGGGATATGTGCCTGAAATGTAAGAAACAAACCCTTAGAAAACAGATGTCGACAGCAAGAATAAAATATTTAAAATGGACAATCTGTAACAAGAACAGCAGCTATCAATGCTATCAAAACATCAATATTACTATTATTTTATTAAATAACAATGTAGATAACTTGAATATACACTAATTATGCCATTGGACTGGTTGTATACAATCCAGTATATTATACAACAGTTTATTCGCACGACATAAACTATTATTAAGGTTATTACCCGACGTTAGTGATAAAGCATGTCATTAGTATACAACAGAATGAGACTATGCGTTGAAAAAGATGGTGGACCATTTGAACATTTTTCTATTATTATTCGCTTGAAATTATTCGTAAGTTTGTTTGTTTGATTGATTTTTCCCAATGACAATGTTAAATTTTGCGTTACTTTACGACCACACGGTAGGATAGTTATTGGACGTGACACTATCCTACCCCTTGCTGCATTGGTTGCGTGGACTCAATGAAATCTTCGGAATCAGGAACCACATCAAAGTGTTCCTTCTTGAATGACATCTTCTTCTGCAGAAAAGATAACAGAAAATTATATTTACAACAGAAAACCGTGAAAATAGAAATACAATATTATACCTAAACGACAATTATCACGATTTTAATATTGTATAGACAACAACAACAACAAATTAACAAAATAGAAATAATAAGCACGGTTATTTCTAAAATTTCAAAGGCGGAATAACAAAGTATATGAAAAATAATGTTATAAAGCATATACATATATAAAATATTGGAGAAAAATATAAAATTATTTAATATTAGTTGAAACAAGCTAACACAGGCGAATCAAAACATTAATATATTAAATTATAATGCATAATAATTAAAGTTTTAATAATGTTGTAGGTTTATAAATATATTTATATAATATGTAGAAAAATGTATTTGTTTGCTTGTACCCAAGTAAAAAGGGGTTATCGTTTAACTTCCCTAAAGACTGCTGTATAGGTATATATTAATGTTTAACATTATTTATAAGTGATACTCGAGAAATTCCAAGAACAATTTGACGTTTGAAAAATGTAATATTGACATATCCGTAGTTGAGTGGGGATAACAATGTTGAAATGATGATGCAACATAGATTAAGTATAGCAATACAATACATTAATTTATAATAATTGTATAAAAACATAATAATATATAAAATATATACTTGGTGATAAAGTACTACTGTTGGTGACCACTGAAAGCGTATTTTATATTGGTTAAATTTAACATATGTTGGTCGCTGATATTTAAATATATTTCAGGTATATTTCAAATCAGGTAATGAAGTATATTAAATGAGAATTTTAGAAGGTTAATTCAAAAATATAAAAGTCATAATAACTACTTTTATTAAGATTAGATTTCATAAAAATAAATGACGAGACAGAATTTAGACGTAAGTAATTTGGCTGCTATTATAATATGTATGTATCCTAATAATTAGTTTGTAAATTTTCATTTATATATATATTGGGATTTGTATATCAATAGTAATAACTAAATTGGGACCAGACATAAATTGGCGAAAGCCTAGTACCGATATATAATATCCTAAATATTAAATTAAATATCAAAAGCTAAATTAGTACCGATTTATAATTTCCGGGATTTAACACTACAAACATTAATAATTAAATAAATAACCTGTCTGGAATGTGATCCAAGTCTAAAAAGAGCCTGTTTGAAGGTCGTCTGAAAAATAACATTCCCGTTTTAAAATTCATTAAATTAACACCCAGTCTTAACTAACATTATTTTATTCAACAATTATTAAAAACGCCATAGTATTAATTTTTAGCAGACTGATACTAGAGGGGACACGTCTAACAAATCAGTGAAATACATTAAAATATGATAATAAAAGACGTATCCTTTGGTGCGTAAATTTATTCATTCATACAATTATCTAATAATTTCCTTTCAACGGTAATGAAATTAAAATATACAGTTCAAACATTAGATAATTATTACATCACTATATATAAAATTTTACTATTTTTTATCAGATAACATTTTGATATACATAATTAATAATGACAAAAATATAATATTATATATGTAAATACCATAAATAGTATATATTGTGAAACAACTCACATCTATAGCTTTAATGCGGGGTTGTGTAAGGTCGTTCCAATCTTCTGAATGCTAAATTAATTTTATTAGGATTAGAACAAGTCTTAACAAATAATTAAACTACTGCATTATATATTATTGCTAATTAAATACATAAAATACAAAAAATATTACTCTAAAAATATACAAATTTACTACATTTTAGTAAAAAATCACCTTTATGACTAAAGTTATATAAAAGCGCAAAAACATCCAGAATAGTCCACATCTGTTCTGAAAGAAATATCCAGTCTAAAATAACACATTAGCAGGAATGATACCAATATTTATTGATCTGAATTTGAAAACTAATTCATTTAATCTCCATCCATTCCAAATAATTTTCAAATTAATACACTATCATGCTATAATAATACTAAAAATATTTTGATATAAATAAAATTTCGTTAGTACAAAATTTGTATTACTTCAAATTATTATATAAATAATAAAAAAAGATTCCAGTAACATATGTAATGTATCGATTTTGTTAAATAATATCTCGTATATTGAGTAATTGATTTTTTATGAATTTGAAATCGATAAGAGTTCACAAGTAATTTATTATATAACTTTATTTTAATACCAAGGGCACTTGGAAATAGGCGGTTATATAAATACAGATATAGATAGCTAGACATCGCAAAATATTCGAAATCTAAATAATAATAAATAATACATTCTTATGAACTTATGAACTATTGAACATTATTTCAATTTATAATGTTTTATCCTATGGGAACATAATGTTATTATAATGTATTATTATACAAATTTAAAAAAATATTTATTATATGTAAAACATCAGAATATTATACAATAACTTACATCATAAGTATTACTGCAGGGTTGTGTAAGATCGTTGAGATCTTCTGACATGGAATCCTATAATTAATTGAAAAAGGTTTAATCCAGGGTGCTTCATAATAAGACGTAACTTATAAAGTTATTGCTAATAAAATATACCAATGTTATTTTGAAAATTGACAAAAAGATTCAAAACTCCATCTTTTTATAAATTTAATTTTAACCAGCATAAATTCTAAATATATAACTCACACATATAATGACATCCTGACTGTTTTTTGGTTTGGTGTAAGGTTCTGAACTGTTAGAAGAATTTTTACTTTTCGATCGACCTGAAAAGAAACAATGCCAGTAATAAAAATTAAAATATGAGACATAAATAAAAAAACTGTTGCTGGATTGTTGGAATATCTAATATGCCGATAGTAAAACAATTAATTACAGCACCTTTTTTATTTAGTTTATTAGATTAAATATGTCATTCTAATAGTTCTAAAACAAATAGTAACGTAATCGGTCAATGATTTCATTTTATCGTTAAATAAAAAATATATTTAAAAATGTTTTTCTATGTTTACAAGTCATTTTCTGTTTATTAAAAATAACAAAATTTACTTTTTCAACTTTATATTATCTTTAATATCTAAATAAAATTACAACAAACATTTATAATTCAACAGTGTCCTTTCTATTTAAAAAATATATATATAAAATGAAATACTACTTACAATAAACAATAAGTAGTATACAATGTAAGTGTAGAATATAAGTATCTACAATATAAGTCAGATTAAATGAAAGTCACCAAATTTGAAACAATTATATAACACAAAATTTCATTTAACATTGTTAAAAGCCTATTGAACAAAAAATTTACGGAGCCGAGAAGTAATTGTAACTCTGAGGGTAGTATGATATCCAGGACTATTGTCTTATGTGGATTCTAGAAAATTGGGGTATGAATAAATATATTTGTCATAAATAATATTTAGCTTTTGATCAATTCTTTCGAGAAACAAAAAAATAAAAATACTAATTATCCATTGCAACGTAGTGCGCAACTTTTTGATTGAGAGAAAATCCTTATGAATCTTGCACCAGCCACATCATGGAAGATTTACATGAGTGGGTAATAAGTCCAAGCATAATATTTGCAAATTTCAAATCCATAGCACAAATAAATGGAGAGAATGGGTGTGGTAATTTTTGTCGGATCAAAAATAGTTCATAGCAGCGGAAAATTTCTGTAATTTTTAGGAACAATTTCTGTAATTTCCAAGATAAAAGTATTTTTTTACATTACATTAACTACATCAGCAAATTAACTTCGTTGATTTTTTTATCAATTGTATCTGATTCAGTTAACTGAACTGTCTGATAAATTCTTAGAAAATCGCCTCCACCATCTATGCCGGTTGTACATCTCACTTCAAATAGTAGTTGAAAATGTCTTTCTTCAATAATCACGAGAAATGTATTAAATTATATAATTCTTATAAAGCTGTCTATTATTTTGTTCTCTGCTGTTCGATTAATTCCAAAAAGTTTGACTTTCTGCAAAAACATATTTTTTATGTTATTTAATTAAATTTGATTACTTCAATCCAATCTGACTTATTTTGTATATTTTAATCAAGTGTCCTACTAATTATTCGTTGTAAGTTGTAAAAGAAATATATATATATATATATGTATATAGAGTTCACATTACGTTTAACAATAAATTTTTAAAAAACACCAATGAATTGTAATTTTTTTTTGTAATTATATTAAGGTAAAGGGATTATAAAAAATGATGTTAAAAAATGGATCTTGTTATTTGTAACTAACAGAAAATTTCTTGTAAACATAGAAAAACATTAGTAAGATAATAATAAAAAGTTAAAAAGTTGGTGTAATTATTTGGATCAAAATGATACTCAGGACTACTGTGGACTTGTATCGTATTTTTAAACAATTACCTAAAGTAAAGCCCCCTATCAGTTGTGTAGGCGCATTTAGATCTTCGTCTGTTATAGCTGTAAATATAAAAAATAGATTAAATTTTATTTAAAATTTTAGATAACAAAAGTATATCTGAACAATAAAGATTAAAAGAGGATAAAAGTAGATTGTTAATAATATATATATATTATATATTGATGTTCTTACACGAGTCGAAGTTGAAAGAAGTTGGTTGCGCGTCATTGCCAACAATCTGAAAATGATGTACGATTTACATTTATAAATATAATAGTTCCTATGAAATTTATAAAATAAAGTATTATAAAACCGTATTCGAATTAATATTGATTTGATTTTAAAAAAATACATGTTCTTGTTATAGGGATAATCCATTTTATTTATATGAATGTGTTAGTTCACATAATTGTAAATGTCATGTATCAAAAATTAAATAGCATTAATTAATAATAAATTGATAAACAATACTTTATATTACATTGCAAAATATATACATATTGTCAATGCCAATAATATAATAATATTATTCATAATGGTGAATATATAAAAATTAACTATAAAGAAAATAAAAATATTCTGTGAACAAATTAATTTTTAATCCGCTGTAAACTGGTATAAATATGTTGAAACTAATTGAATAGTCCTAACCTATATACATAGTCTCTACTTACTCCTAAATAAATGTGTTAGTTTCATTCTTACAATACAATCGTTTTACTATTAAAAAATTGTTGGCACGTTACTTGAGTCTCCATATCCAGAAGAGTGGAATTATTAAGTTCGTCGTGATGCATACTTTGGGTGGGAGCCATCAGCAACATTTGTGTAGCAGCATTGATGAGAGAGGTGTCAGCAGGCTTGTCATACGCTTTAATGTTCTGAAGACAAATGTCGAGCTAAGTAGGCTTCATAGATAAATTTCATTTGTCATTTTTTAAGACAAAATATGTTGAACATACCAACTTCAGAGAGTCGAGTTTTAATCTGATTTTGTTTTATATTTAATCTATTGTATGCACTTTTACATAATGCATCAGATAGCAGGGCAATTTCATAATTCAGACTTTTAATTATTATGCTTCAAACAGTGCTACTTGCATTCACTCACACATGACCGGAAACATTGACTTATTGACATTATTTATATCAATCGACAACATCATTAAGTAATTAAAAGTAGATAATAATATAAATACCAACTAAGAAAAAATATAATGTATGTATAACAATATATCCTGTATAATAATTTCAATGAAAAGTTATAAAATATTATTTATTTAATTAAATTATTTAATATTTCATAAAATGATTAGAGCAAAACGTTATTTTATAATATACACCACACGCGCATATCATTGATTAACTTTGATACAAAAATTGCAAAACAAAAATATAATTGAATGAAATATAAACACAAGTATCTCTGTAAACCCAACAATAGCTTGACTTGGTACGGATTACTGGATAATATTTGTTCTCCGTTAAAACGAGTATATTTAGAGCATCCGTCTATATAGACTGGTTTCAAAATTAGTTGGACCCTACTGAATATACGCACATCAAGATCGATTAGTTGAGTAGGTTCATTGTAAATGCGGCTATTGTCAGTCTGTGACGGTCCGATAACCTCGAAGTCATCTTCCTCCTAAAAATAAGAAATTAGAGGATAAAAGGAAGATTCTACAACATCCAGGAGAAAATACATGATGACACCTACCTGATTAAGGCGTGACTTTGAATCACCAACAATTTTCTTTGGAAGGCCACCATAGCCAGGAGCGAAGACAGTCGACTCGCGTAACTTCATCGGGCACTCAGGATCATCGAGATCTATCGATGTTTTACTGAAATGGAAAAATTCATGACTGGCTGGGTAAATATGTTTACGGTGACTTAGCATAAATTAGAAACATATAAAATGTCACAGAATAATTTAAAAATAACACATTTCAAGACTTTTAAATAATATATTCTGCGGTATTGTAAGATAAAGTTAATTAATTAATAAAATCAATAAAATCAATTAATAAATCAAATAATTTAAGCTTGCAGAGAGCGCCATCAAGAAATGTGGACTTATTCAAATAATAACAATTAATTACGTATTCTATATTCAATATAGTTTAATTTATTCAAAATACAACATACATTTTAAAATAGTACTGCACACTATTATGAGATTGGATATAATAAGAATGGAAAGAACAGTTTGAATGAAAAATATAAAGTTAAAGGGAGTGTGAGAGGAATCCTAGAATGGCATTTGGCATAAATGAAAGCATAATTCTGCATTTTTGTAATTAAAAAAATAAATTATATAAAATATCGAATATTGGCAATTTTTAATTTTTATACTAAATTTTAGTGTATTTCAAATAATGTGTTCGTAGGATTGTTCAAAAGCTCGTTTAATTTACTACTTATTCAGTAGTATATATAGAAATCAGTAGAATAATCTATGGAATTTTTGTTAATGATAATAGGAAACATTATCAGCTGTGTGTTAGAACGTGCTCGAAGGTTGGGTTTTAAAATATCGACCATGGTTGAAAGATCGAGTCGACATAAACCAGAGTCATTTTGTTGGTGTGATGAAAAGCATGTCCTTGTCGATCAAGGTCAAAAGACCTGAGTCGTAATTTCATGTGTTTCCGTCGGTATATTATACTATAGGCCATTCCGTTAAAGATTTTTGTATGTTAAACTTATATTATAATATATTTATAATCATGTGTTTAAGTACTAGAGCGCTTTGGATCTTATTGGATTTATGCAGTAAGACGCATGTTAGTTGTATAATTACTTGATAATAGTATAAATAGCTGAATATAATTATAATACAGACTTATTTTCATTAAAATTATACAAATGCATTTTTAGCTACATATTTCTTTAAAGATTCAATATATATTATAACTTCTCTTCTCCATATACATATTATATGACTTGGCGCTATTTTCGGTGGCTTCCCACATTAAATCGCAATAAAATGAATAAATATACACAATATAGTATACATTCAAACAACAAATAACAATTCATAGGGTTTGTGTTATGTTGATTAATTTACAATAGAAACCGACCTCGACTCAATGTCAGCCTCAAGAGTCGACAGATCCAGCGACTTCTGAGCCCCACTGTTCCGCTGAACCGGCATCTCCACAATTTTCTCCTCATCATCATCGTCCTCCTCCTCCGAGTCACTGGCCGGCACATAACGTGAGCCCAAGGAGACCCGCCCCCTCTCCCCGAGACACGAGGTGGTCGTCTCGTTGAGAGAACAGCTGGTGTCAGAGTCACAGACGAGCACCCCACCTGGACTGGAGGCAGCGGCTGCTGTGGACACAGCTCCGGTGCGTCGAGGGGCGGCGGGTGTGACCAGTGTCATGGATATTGCGGTAACTGTGTAGCACAATAAATTACTTCATATAACATGAATAGAAAATATTGCAAAATTAAAGTAACAAAATAAAATTGTTTTAATAATAATTTCTTTTATTAGATGAAGCTAATCACTAAAGTATATTATATATTTATTTAATTATTACAGTTACTATAATATTGTACATTGTGGGTACCAGTGTCAAAACTTTTGCTAATATGTCACTACAGTTTCACTCTATAATGCTTCAAATAATACTTACTGACCTATTTAGTGACTAAAATATTAACGTTGGCTGTAATTAAAGACAAACAATCTAATCATGGGAAGAGGCAACAATAAGGTGTTAATTAATAAAACTAAATTAACCCAATAGTAAATTATAAAAAAGTTTAAGGAAATTCGGCTTAATTTAATTGACGTATAGTCATACTAGAATCAGCTCTAAACTATATTGGTGCTTATTTAAACACGTATTTATCAATACAAAACAAACAACCAATAAAGTTATTATACAATTACTATTATCTACCTTATATTTAGCGAATAGATTTAATTAATAACTGTATAGTAACTTTATTGTCACCCTGTATATAAATAATATAATTATACCTTTAGTACTGTTTGCCGTTGAATTTATAACATTCACACTCATACCAGTCTTAGCCGTTGAAGACTTATAACAGTTTAAAATCCTTGCACTTTCCACGGTTGAATCACCAACGTCCATTGTGATATTGTCATAACATACAGGAAGAGTTACATCGTTCATTCTTTGAGTGATGTCATTTGCCAAAATCACAGTTGAGCTTGCGATGGGCATTGTGGCATCATTTGCTATACCTAAGGCCTGCGTAACATTGTTATCAATAGGTAGGGTAACATCGTCCTCTTTATCATTTTTAGTGATAGGTATTGTAGCTAAACTAATGGGGAGTGTCAGATCATCAGAAGCTCCAACAAAGATAATATCATTCTGGGCATGAGATGGAGAAAGAAACTGGGACTGGTTAGGCACCATGTTAGCATTATCTCCTGCTAGCAGATCATCACTAGTATTGGATTCAAGATCAGTTTCATCATCAGGTTCTAGTGTTGCTTCAGTATCAAGAATTCCCTTACTAGTGTCCTTTTCCTGAAAAATAAACGAGTCAGAATTAGTGTAATTGTAATACATATCAATGTATTAACAGATCTTTACCTTCAAATCAACTTTGTTAAAGGAGCATTTTAAACCCCCAAAATGAATGATATCGAGGGAACAGAGCTCGTATCTGACGTCAGGAATGAGAATTGTTCCATTTCTTTTGGTTTTATTTGAAGACTTCATATCAGTGATTAGACATGTGTCCCCATTGATGTCGATAAAGGCATGCTCTCGCGAAAGAAACTGAAAATATCATTTAATAACAAGTTGGTGATAATAATAAAATATTAATTTAATTTCAAAACTACTTACTGTGCTTTTAATCTGGATATCGCACCCTTCTCCTCTTCCTATGACTGATTTACCTATAAAAACAATAATTTACATTCAAAACAATTTACCTTAATAAATCATGTATATAAATATGGAAATTTTGACATCGTTGCTATTAAACATATATAATTTTTGAACATAACTCAAATATAACGTGCAAATTAACACAAATAAAAACAATAATCAAATATTAAAACGCCATTAAAAATAACTTTATACAAGAAAGGATAACATTGATTTTAGTGAATGAATAAAATTAAATAAGATTTACTAGTTTACTGGATTAGAAAAAAATTATCATAAGCTTTGTATAGATCGATCCAATGTAAAATTAGCTGAAGAGAAGCTGAAGATATTTGTAAGTGTGATGGTCTAATAAAAGTGTTTTTCGGTCATTTAATCAAATAACACACTAATTGAACATGTCGAATGACAATTAGGAAATAAATATTTTTAATTAAAAAATAGACCTCACCTTGGTACAGTGGAAATTCTTCAATTTTTTCTACCGAATAAAATACTTTTAAGTGTGCCACCTACAAGACAAAATATCAACAAATAATCAAAAATTAGTACATAGGCAGTAGACAAAGTATCATATTTTAATTTAACTTACTGGGCATCGACTAGAGACTCGACTCTCTCCTTCACTATCTTCACTATCATCACAAAGAGCCTGGGTAGCAATGTCCCATTCCATTTCAAAACTGCTGAAATTTTGGATGGATGTACATAGGTAAGAAATATCAAAATTAATACAATAAAATCATCATAGTGGATGTTGAAATACAAAAGATAATTTGTACTGGTAATTAACTTAAGCTTTTCAACATACAATATAACTTAGGCATTTTAATAATATACTATATTCCAATTATTTTGCTTAAAGTCCATATTGTATATTTTAAATAATTTAACATGAGCTTCAAATTAATTCTCATGTTAGAACATATAAATTGCCATCAGGCATACTTAATATAAGCAATTTAAACTGTTGACTTTTCTCATAACTGACAGTTATCATAAAATTTGCCACAATTTTTTCAATTGAAAAGCGAGAAAATTTTGATTTGAGAATGAAACATTGAATTATTTTATTAATTTTGATTTTACATATTGGTAATCAGTGTCATGTAATTCTGATTTACAAACTGAATATTGTAAGTAAAATCATCAAAAACAAGTTGTCAATGTTTTTGAGAGAAGCTTTCAAGGTGGCATCTCTCCTTCTTTCAGTGAGTGACAAAATATAAATCAAACATGTTGCACTATATCACTAGACTATTACAGTATACAGTATAAAATATGAATACAGTATACTATGCAGTAACAAATAACTTCCCAAAAGTTTTTAAAATATACTAAAACCAAGTTCATAATCAATTTTTTGCAAATAAATTATACAGTCCACTTCTATTAATTAGTTTTATATAGTTTTATCACCATAAAAACAATAGAATCAAATAATTTTTAATTTTACAAAATTACAATTTTATTTAATGAGGCACTTTATTATTGAACATACTTATAGTTATAGTACACTTAATTTACTCATTAATTTAGCTCAACTCAATAATAATATTTAAAAAATTAAATCATATTTTCTTAATCACTTCACATGTATATTATCTATAATTATATATATAACTCCAGCATTAAAATGCTATTTGATTGATCACATAAAAGATTTTAATCTACCCAAAATATATATTTAAATTTTAAAAATTATATTTATGATTAATTTACCCTAGTTTTACATGATAGTATCAGTTACAGCTTTTCTATCCACTTATTCCTGTTTCTTCAATTAATTTTTTTTGTACTTTCTCTTCATCCTTTCTAGTAGTGATCTTAAAGTTTTTCTTTTAATATAAGAATATTGAACTGACTTTAAAATATTTTTGAAATGAGTAGATGCAACACAACAGTCTTTACTTCATCTATTACAATCAGTAAGGTTAAAGAAGTTTACAAAATATTGGTTTTCTATTTATTTAGGCCAATCTTTATCCACTACTCCCCAAAAATTGTTTGGTTATACTTTTTTTAAACTGGAATATGTTTTGAACTAAAGTAGTTGATTAATTGAGAGAGCAGTTGATGTCAGTCACATACATTACAAGCACTTTACCTGGATTGTTATAAGTAGTAGGGTCTGTGGACACACTACCAGTATGATGTGATAGGTGTTACTAGTGTCATGACATTGAAGTAGCTGCATGGGATGAGCAAGGAGGATGTTAGTGGAGTGTCTTATTGTAACATAAACATTACATAATAACGGGACAAATTACAGTAATGCTCAGGACAATTTTTTTAAATGTTTATTTGAAATGCTTTAGATTAACCACAAGGAAGAACGTTTATATGTTAAGTATTTCTCTGTTCATTTGAAACTTTAAACTATTAACAATTATAAAATATTTCTATATTGAAAATAATCTATTTATGAGATTGAAATGTACTATTTTTAAAAATATCATGCAAAAATGTTTATAACTATATAACAGTCACTCTCAAGAGAAATTTACATTGCATGAAAATGACAACATATACACACTGAAATTCACTTTAAAGTAATAGAGCATATTTTATTACTCAGGACACTTGATTAATAAAATAAATGGTTTTTTATTATTTTAAATATTATGAGCTAAATTTATATAATAAATAATTAAAGATATTACATTAATATAACATGTATGGTTAAGTTAGTAAACTTGTATTATATCTTACATGACTATAAGTTTCTTTGTTTTAGTTATAAAGTATATGCATTAAAGCTTATAATAATTACATTATCTAATAATGCACTGCCATATTATCATATTGCTAACATTAAATACAGTATGTCTTTTGCATGTGCTAACAGACTAGTGAAGTGTATCTTTTTTGGAAGATACATTTTCATAATATTAAAAATTATACAATTTCATCAAATAAGTATGCAATACTATATTTAATTAAATATGTCATCATGAAAAATCCTTATTCTAATCATAGTGCCTATCTGATAAGATGTTCTGACTCAATCTGAGGTGTATATACAAGCTTATCCTTATTCCTTGCAAACTCTGCCAGTGACTTATCTGAATATGCCACTCAAAAAGTCTTCTTTTCATTCAGTATTTTATAAATTTATACATTAGATTTCTTAATTGAACTACCAACCAACAACAACTATGGTTTTTTCAATGTTCAAAATTTTGAAATGATCTTTTTACTGACTTTCTTCTTTTCTGATTTTCCACCTTCTTCTCTTCATCATTGCACAACATCTATTGATAGACGTCTGGTTGAAACCAACTTCTTAATCAATGATAAAGGCATTTTCATTATAATTTTTGGATATTTCTTTTATCAAAATACTAGTTAATTTTGATGTTATATTATATCAAAATAAAGTATAAGACCATATAAATATTCACCATTAAATATTAATAAAAAATACAATAATTTAGAAAATGATGATTTATACTTTATAAATATTTTAATATAATATTATCAGATTTGGGATAATCTTAAATATAGGGCATAGTAGGAGCACCACTGATGCCCTGAATATATCAGTGCATTAATAGATAAGGTGCTTATTGTAAACTCTAATACATGTTAAGTAACTCAACCATACATGTTCTTTTAATGTAATAACTTAAAATAGTAAATTTATAGCTTTAGTGTAAAATGTTGTATACTTTTACTTAACCATACATATTCTTTAAAAATTATACAAAATGTTACAATATAAAGCTATTTCAGTTTTCTTACAAGACAGAGGATACAGTAAAGATGGTGGTTGAATATTTGATTGCAAAATATTTGTTATCAGATATTCGCTCCCTAGTCAAATAATATCTAGTAAATTTACTCCCATCAAAATGTTCAGATATAAAAACATGTTTTATAGAACTATATTATATAAATTGATAAAAATAATCTTATAAATAAAATGTTAATTATGCCATCAGATAGATAGAATATATATATAGCAATTCAAATGTTTGATGTAATTTCATAAAATTTTAAAATATATTATACCAATTAAACAAACTGTTGCTTTTTAATAATATGGTCTAAGTAAAATTGACAATTTATTTAGTCTCTATTTAAACAGATATTAGCAAAAAAAAGAATATCCATTAATATGCTTTTCAGGCATATTATTTATATCAAAATATAATGTATGTAAAATACACATATATTTCAGAATAACTTTGTATTTTCTATTTAACAACACTATATTATATAATCCAGTAATTTGATATCCTTACATTTATATAATTTCATTTTATTAAAAAAAATATTTTTTAATTATATTTAAATAATAAATATTCAGTAAGATCAAAATCCTTTAAAATATTTTTATAAGTCAACACCAAACATTTTTTTCGTAAATGTCTAGTGAAAAACTATCCCAGAAATAAATGTCCAGGATTCAGTTATTAAGATAATTAGTTATATAGCTATTGACAAAAAGATTTGTATAGCTTAATATCATGTTTAATAGTACTTATGAACAACATTATTTCATTGTCATTGTTTATTATAATGAATAAATATCCTGTATTATTTTACTTTAGCAAGCTAGTTATAGCATTTGAATATATTAAATTATAGCCATATATTTCCAAAATGATATAAAAAATACATATTGTCCTATATTATAATTTAATATATATTATAATTTACTATAATTTCAATTATTTAAAAAGTATATTAACATATTTATATATAACATAATAGTATAGTATAAGACCAATACAAATACAGGTTGTTAAAAATAAAACTTAATATATATACTTTTAATAAAAATATATATTAACAGGGTTTTCACTTTTTTAAAGAATCAAATTCCCGATTTAAAAATATAGGTATTTTCTTAAAAGAAATTGGACTTTTTCTAGAGAATACTGGTGAGAAGAAGGCAAACTTTTATTATATAAACTCTATTTTCACAACTATGTTTAATTGATTGATGTAGCTCATATTATTAAAATAACTAATACGTACTTACACAGATACAT
>JAUZND010047433.1:0-20013 GCA_034780555.1 Coelogynopora nodosa | reverse complement strand
AAAATTACTCCTGTCGACAACAGGACGAACCCCAGCAAGCATACTACCACCTCAGATACATAACACTTTTCACGGTATGTCTATATAGAAAGAATAATAATAAATCAGTTATAATTGTTAGTAATATTACGACACATTCCAAGTGCCGTGTTATTACTTTTCTTGATGAAATCATGACTAAATACATGGAAAATGAAATAAAGCACCTAAAATTGTGGTCCGATGGACCATATTCCCAATTTAAAAATCGGTTTACTCATAAATACCTGCCATTAATGAGGTCGAAGTTTGGATTAATCGATATAGAATGGAATTTTTTCTGTACCTCTCACGGAAAGGGCGCTGTCGATGGATTGGGCGGAAGTGCAAAAAGGTCAGTATTTAATAGAGTCAAAACGGGGAATGTGACTTGCAACAATTCTAGGGATTTTGTGAAAATTATTGAAAAGTTGAATATTGTGTCATGGGAAAACAATCACAACATGATAAAGGACATGAAATATATTTTATCTGCTGATAACGTGCCTGGTATCAGTAACACATATTTTTGGAGGTGTACTGACGCTGGAGTAGAAATATCTTATTTGTCTCCAATAGGTAATTTTTTTTTATAAAAATGACCAATGGCCAGCGTCAAATATTACATTACCTCATTTTTAATTTGTTCTACATCACTCAAAATGTATTTTTAGCACCTGTGGAAGAAAATTAATTGTGGTATAAATATATGATTGTAATTGATAATTATTGAGTAGTATTCTTATAAATACATATGATACTTTCAATTTTAATTATTATTTTTATAAACTATAATCATGTAGTGACTACATTGTAGTCTATTTTATTTTACATATTTCTTAGTCTTTTCAATTAATCAATTATTATATTTCTGTTATTTTGAAGGAGTTATAATTAAGAATCTTTACACAATTAATTTTTCGGATCCCCTGATATACTTATTTATTTATTTCGTTTATTTAAAATTTAAATTTTAAAACATGTAAAAATATAAAAAAAATATATGGCAACGGTATCGTCAAAATAAAATTCGTTTTATACAAATTATTATTGCCGGCGAGGAAAATTTGCATTTTTGGTACATTGCCAGATATTACAAATAAATATAATGATCATTGATTTTATTAAAAATTACCTCGTTCCAATAACATTCACAATAGTTTCATAATCATCTTCTTCCCCAAACCTACAATTACTTGCAATATTCTCCAATAAAAAATACACGTGCATTTCCAACTTTACAGTGGTTGATAGACAAATCAAATCCATCTTTGAAGAAATGACTTTTCTAATTTTTGCACTTCCACATAAATAAATAAGAATTTCTAAATTGTCTTGTGTAAAATTACGTGACAATTCCTTTTGTGACAAAAAATGCGAAACCAATTCCTCGGCAAAATTCTCCAAAATCAAATCCTTCTCCAGCTTAACATTTTCATCAAATTTAAAATTATTGGAAAAAATGTTGCTTTTTTTAAAATTATCCACAAGAGAATCGGAAAAATACGTGTTGAAACATTTTATACAAATTTCAACAAGGAAAAAAAATGAAGCGTTTTTTAACCAAGTGGGGTTTTGATTTTTCATGTCTTTAAAAATACAACAGAGGATATTCTTTGCAACTTTAGTCTTTTCAAAAGGTAGTTTTAATAGTTGTTTTAAAAACAAGTAGTCAATTTTACCTATGGAAAAAAAGACACTAAAAGAGTCGACAATTGCTCGACAAAAGAATAAAACTTTCGTTTCATTTTCCACTAATATTTTACCATATTTATCCAAAAAGCCGTGAAAAACCTGTTGGTTTGTTGGACTTTTTTCGACATCAATCGGTACTTTTAAAATAAGATTGCACATGGCCGCACAGATTAAAGTTAAATTATCAGTATTTTTAACGTTGGGGGATAATTTTAATTGTTCAATGTTTGAAAATGAGAAATTTGATGTAAATTTTACCATAAATGATTCTGCAGTTTTGAAAATTGGAGATAGGGACGAAAAATCTGCATTTATTTTATCGCTCGAGTCAAGATTTGTGAGAGGTGTATTTTTAAATTTAAATTTTTTACAATTTGATGGATTATGTTTGCTTTCGGTATTAGAGTCTGAGGCTCCTTGATGAGAATCTTCAATATTTTTGGTTCGTTTTGTATTTTTTCGATTAACTCTCTTCATTTTTCAAAATTTACACAATTAACAAAAAATAAAGTTATTGTTACATGTAAATCAGTCTCTATGGTGAAGCTATTATCGCAATTGGTGAGTGATTCATGTTACGAGTAGTTACTTCAAAATATTTCAATATTTTGGAATAAAATTTAATAAATGGACAACCTCATGTTTGAAAAATGGCAGTCAGCGATAGTGGCCATTAATAAAGGTACATTGAATGGACAAGAAATGCAAATTGCTAATTCGGTAAAAATAAAAAAAATTTTTTAAATTCTCAAATCTGAAATAAGTGTAAGAGTATTGATAAGATAATTTTAGATTGTTGATGAAATTAAAAATTCAGATACCTGTGTCATTTTTTGCGTAAACTGCATAAAGACACATGCTACAACAGAAAACCAAGACAAGTCATTGCTTTACAGTTGTATGATTCTCCTTCAAGAAAATATCAAGTAATTTTTTATTTTTATTTTTATATTTGTTTTTATAGAATTAAATGGGGAATTTTCAAACTCGAAGAAAAATTATTCATCAAAGAATTTATAATGGCTTATATGAAGTCTGTTGAACCTGGAATTGGTAAATTTGTATCGGAAACACTAGCTAAATTACTAACTGAAGTAATAAAGAAGGAATGGCCTCAAAACTGGAAAAACATGCACCTGGAATTGCATGATATTGGAGATAAAAGCATACATCACATGGCTGTAGTAGTAAAGGTATGGAGACGTTTAGTTGAGGACATGGAACTTGATGTTGTCGATGCAAAAAGATTACCAGAATTGAGAAAGTCTTTACATTGTATCGGAGGTAATGTAATTGATTATTTCAAAGGAAAGATTAACAATTATGCTACATTTATGGATGCGGGTTGTAATGATGTTTTGTTGGATATTTTTGACTTTTTCCAATTTGTGATACCTATAATGAATTTTGAAGTTTTTTCTGTACCAAAAAATTGGTTTTTCGACACGTGCTTATCGACTTTTAAAGTTGGAATTGGGTTCCAAAGTTTAAATTTATGTACAATGGTGATGAAGGCTCTTTGTAAATTTATAAACAGGTATTTAAATTAAATTTTAAATTTTAATGTATCTAAAAATTAAAAATTGTTGAAAAAAAGACAAAATAAATTAACTAACTTATCTGAATAATTTTATCTTAAAAAACTCAAGTGTATCTAAAATTAGAGCTGGAATCCAGAAAAGATTTACAACAATGAACAATATAATCCTGACAGAAAAAATGAACGTTTTTATTGAATCCTTTCTAAATCTCGCAAACAACTTTGGAGAAGAAAGTTTACCACTAGTGCAAGCAGTTCTCGAACTATTCCATTCTTACCCTCCTTCATTGTTTAATAATGTTTTAAACTCTTGCAGGTCGACAAATAAATCAAATACGTCAAATCTCAACGGTAAAACCAACAGTTTCATCCAACTTTCCATCAAATGTATTCAAATAACGTATACTTCAAAATGTAGATATTTGACTAGGATTCCCATATCATTTTGGAGTAAAGTAATCATGGACAGTTCAAACGATTATATTCACAATAATGTGGAAATTCTCAACCTCCTAACAGAAACAATATTTACAGTCAACATCCACCTATTAAAAGAAGTCGAATCATTCGCAATAGAATTCAACGACATGTATTCGAAACACGGCCTTACAGAGCAAATAAAGCTATTTTGGATCAGCTATAAAAAACTATCAAATGTAATTCTAATTGGCTTAAACATGAGATATCTTGATCAAATATCAACCAATAATGACGTACACGTGTGGTCATCAATGTATTTTTTTACTAAAAACAGTATGAAGGATTTTAAAAATGTAAAATTAAAAGACGACGTGAGAACTAAAATAGAGCCCTTCATTTTATCCGTTTTGGACTCCCCTAGCTCGGAAGTTGTCATTAAACAATGTTACACATGTTTCGAATATTTGAAATCGTTTAAATATGAGTCGTGTTTCATTCTAAATGTTGTAGAAATGTTTTTTAAAAAATTGCTGACATTAACAGACCCGAATCATGTTGAAATATACAAACGTTTTTACCTGTATTGTGGAAGCAATTACGGATGCTTGTTGAAAACTCATATAGAAACAATTTACACCAATACGACACGGATTTTAAATTCAGAACTGAGCTTTGTTTGTAAAATTCCCGTTCTCGAAACATATTGGATCATTGGGTCAAATTTGGACCAATTTGAAAATATCGAGTTTATAGCAAATACGGTAAGGGAGTTTTTTGTGTACTCTATGCAAGAATCTGGGTTTGAGTTTCACAACACGAATTTTATGGCGGTTTATTGTACTAATTTACTCAAAGAATCAAAAGTGGACTTTTTTGCAAAGACAGTTTCCAGTTTTGGAAAGATTAACATTTCTGTTTTAATTTTTGGTATTTTGGCTAGAAACTCCATCAAGTTGGATTCTTCGGATGTAATAACATTTAATAAAAATGTCAACGAGAAAAATAAAATTAGATACAAATCACTGGGAGTACGAACAGAAAGAGGGAATGATTTACCTGTGGCTTTTAGTCCAAGTTGTGGTTTTCTGGTGGAATTTGTTAAACAAATTATGGTCATTAGAGCAGCCTGTTGTTTCTTTTGGGAGCCTTCCGTCATGCAAATTATAGCCGGCTTATCTCCAGAATTTGCAATTACTTTTAACCAAGTGGAATCTTTGGACGAGTATTGTCAAGAAGAAAACGTAGAAAAGGAAAATGAATCGAAAAAGATTGCCAATATTGTCACAAATGTCATGTTTAATTGCTGTGTTCGTTTATCTTGTGCGATTGAAGCTCTCGGAGAAGTATTTTTTCTCATCCCTAATATTTACCTTTTTCTTAAAGAGACTGTCATTGATCAAATTGCTTACATTCCCTATTCCCATTTACTAGCAATGTTTAGATCCTTTATCCCGGTGATTATATCATCACCTACAGCCAAACATTATAGAATGGAAATTTTGCAGCCATTTTTACGCGCTCTGTTGGACGTTACGTACCAGAGAATACACACGTTTTGGCACTTTGATCTCGATTATATCGAGGAAGTGAAGGACAAGTCTGGTAGACAAATGCTGCCCAATAACTTTGACGTGAAATCCTTTTGGAATTTTTGCAGTCATATTATTAACATTTTTGAAAATTTATACAAGAAGGACACGTTTAGAATACTCGAGGCTCCTTTACAAAAGGTGATTTTCGTATTTTGCTTTGAAGGTCTCAATTGTAAGCACAGTCCGTTTGTACAAAGGGTCGTTTCTTTTCTAGATAAAAACTTTAACATGCTTACGCATTATAACGAGTCGCGGGAATTTTATCATCACATTTTCAAAAGATATCTAGAGTTTATAACGTTTCATGGGAAGGACGACTGTGGCGTTTATTTCAAGTTGGGGGTTAATCTCTACAAGACTTTTGTAATTGAAAATAATCAACTATCACGGTGCGTTTTTTGATTAAATGTGGGGGGTAAAAAGTTATTCCTAATTTTTGTATCATTAGATGAGCAATTTTCAGTTCACCAATATTTGAGATTTTTAAAAGAATCGTGGGTTTACTTTTCAATTATACTAAAATGTCAATTATATTTAATGTTACTCATGGTTATACAAAATTTTAATCTATTCTGAATCTGAAAAAATGTATATTATACATTGAATATTATTCAAATACTCCGGCAATTTATAAGTCATTTATTGTCAAAATAACTCATAAAACACTTTTTTAATGGGCTAAATAGTTTTATAAATTGTGTATATTTTTAAAAAAAGCAACCTTATTACCTTATATCTGTTATTAATTTTTTTATTCATGTTTGTTATTAATTTGTTGTTTTTTTTGGAACTTGCGAAACTATTTTTTATGATAAATTTTTAAAAAATACATAACAGTTGAACGTGGATAAATTTGAAGGAATGAATTGATTGTATTAGACACTCTTCTAAAATATGATGTTTTTGTTTTAATTTTGCTTCATTTTAAAATGTCTAAAAAAATTTCTTTAAGTGTTTTTTTATCGTCAAAATTGTAAATAATTATTTACAAAGTCCTCAAACTTCTGACACAGATTATGAATTTTCAATCTATGAAGTAAAATCTATAGTAAAATCTTCATGTTGTCTATTTTTCAAATCACCTGTTAAATTGATTAATTTACTATTTTATCATCATTTGAGGCTTGTATTTTAATTGGATTCGTTTTATATCGATAAAATCTTAATTAATCCCACGATTTTGTTTTTTTCTACATATGTTGTGAAGAATTCAATTCTCTACGAATTCATATAAGTTTCATGTATAACATATTCTTTTTTCGAAAAAACGTACCGTTTTATAATAATTATTATTAATATTATAATAAATTATTAATTTTTTTTTCAGGACAAAAAATTTAAATACAGAAATATTTTTCTCACATTGGAAGGAATAAATGAGGATGATTTAAATGTGATTTTAATTTAAAATGTAATTTTTTTTTAAATTAATTTTTTTAGATGTTTGAAAGCAAATTCTTCCGCCCCAAATGCGATTTAAAGTCACAAACTAACATTTTCAAAAATTTCATTTCTCCAATTTTTCAAAAAAATCTTAGCGAAATGTATAAAGTGAAAGTGTTTGACAACAAGCTCCCAAGTTTGGTAATTATGAGAAAATAGTAGAATTTTAACGTGTACATTGTTATGATAAAAATAAAAATTTTTTCAAATAATTTATAAATTAGTATTACCATGTCATTAGATGCAATATTGAGAAAAATAAAGTTGTTTAAATTTAATAATTAACAAATTTCTATTTATTTTAATAAAAATTAAGTCATGTCCCGTGATCAAGTTGAAAAACTCGATACATTGCCTCCTTTATCCAATCAAGCATTGATCGCTTTAGATTTTCAAGAAAAAAATTTAGTTTCCAAAAACACAGCAAACACGTGTATTAAAAATTGCAACATTCTATGGGACAAATTTTACAACAGAAATAAGGATAAATTCTTTAGAGACAGGTATTGGATAAAAAAAGAATTTCCCATTCAAATTCTTCAAAAAAGAAACATTAATTTCTTCGATATTGGATGTGGCGTGGGAAATACTTCCTTTCCGTTACATGAGCATGTTGAGCATTTGGAATGGAACTTTTTCATGATTGACTTTTCAGAAAAGGCGATACATATGGTAAAAAATAACGAAAAGTTTAAAAAATCTATCATGACAGCGAAATGCCTAGATATCGTACAATTGAATCAAAATGACAATTTACCTCTTGAGCATTTTAATTTCGCAACATTAATTTACGTCTTATCCTCTATTCCTCCCGAAAAAATGGAAAAGGCCATTATAAATATTCACAAAACCATGAAAAAAGGAGGATTGTTATATTTTCGAGATTATGCTCTAAACGACAATAGCATGATTCGTTTTAAACGACATACTAAAATTTCCGACAATTTTTACACTAGACAGGATGGAACATTGTCTTATTTTTTTGAAAAGGAAGAGATAATTTTAATTTTTGTAAAGTGTGGGTTTTCAATTGTAAACGATTGCTATATTAAATCAAATACAGTAAATCGAAAAGAAAATACGTCATTTTACAAATACTGTGTACAGATTTTACTGGAAAAAAAGTAACGTTAAATTAACATTTGTGAGACAAATTTTGTGAACTAACAGCATCCACCCAATTTTGGTTTGTTTGACATTTTTTCCTTAATCTTGACACCCGTTTTTTGAGGTGGTTTGTTTTTGTTTTGATGAGACTAAGTAAATAAAATAATATCATAAATTTTTTATTTTTTTAATTTTTTAAATTACCTCCAATATTTTCAAAGTTACATCTTCAAATGATTCGTCAATGTTTTCATTTTCCTTTGCGCTCACTTTGTATGCTGTCATTTTTTTTTCTTTTGCAAACTACATTAATATTAATATATAAATTATTAAATTTATCTGAATAATGTTTAATTTTATTTGAAAAAACTAAAATGAATCTAAAAATTAAAAATTCTTTAAAAAAAGACAAAATAAATGAACAAATTTATCTGAATGTTACATTTTCAAATTCTTCGACGGAAAAGGCTCGTTCTTCTTGTGATATATCAATTTTGGTCAACATTAAAAAAACGGGAACATTTTCTGAGTT
Source organism: Coelogynopora nodosa (assembly GCA_034780555.1). Classification (NCBI taxonomy): domain Eukaryota; kingdom Metazoa; phylum Platyhelminthes; order Proseriata; family Coelogynoporidae; genus Coelogynopora; species Coelogynopora nodosa. The sequence continues at coordinate 11,666 of JAUZND010047433.1, read as the reverse complement.
CTTAAAATTAATTTTAAAAATATTTTAAATATTTTAAACATTTTTCACTTTTGTTAACCAACGCGCCAAACTTTTGAACGACTCCTTGTCGGTAATTGAGCAGCACAAAATAATGGCATGAGATCCTCGATAGTATGATGTAGATATAGTATCGAATCTTTCTTGACCTGAAATATTTAACGATTTGTTGAAATTATTTTTAAAATTTAATGTTTAAAATTTTTAATTTTACCTGCCGTGTCCCATAATTGCAATTTTGCTTGTATGTCGTTTATTTTTATGTTTTTTAATTTAAAATCCACACCTATGTTTTATAAATAGAACAATTATAATTGGAGTAAAAAGTCTCATTTTTTACCAACAGTGCTAATGTTATTCTCCTCGTACTTGTTTTCAGCAAACCTGGTCAAAATACACGTCTTTCCCACGCCACTATCCCCTATTGTTATATACTTTAAGGTTTCTGTCATTTTAATTCAAAAGTAATCTTAAATAGTTGCCAGAAAATATTCCAATATTTGGGCAGGTGCTGTATGGTAAATAAAGGGTTTTGTTATTTGTAGTAGTAATGGATGCTCATTTTTATTTAGAGGAAAAATGAACGTCGTGGAGATGAAGTATTAAATATGAATTATAAATTTAATTTATTATGAATCGTAATTTATGATTCATAAATTTTTGTGCGGTATGGTTACAAAGTTTAATCTTTAAGGTTGAATGAATCTATAGTTTATAACTTTTATTTTGAGAAAAATCTTGTGGAAAAATCAACGATTAAAATTTATTTTTTCATTTTTTGATCGAAAATTTTTTCTATAATTTATTTTAAAAAATTGTACATTTATTTTATTAGCACGATTTTAATTTTTATTCTTGGAAAGTTTCTGAATTAGTGTTAATATTATTAATATTTTAATTATAGATTATTTTAAATATATAATCTTCTCTTTATTTTGAGTGAATGGGAAACAACTGCAGTAGAAAATTCGGTAACTCTGGGAAAAAAGCAGGGAAAAAGGGAGCAAATGATGCTGCAACTGCAGTAGTATCAATCATTCCCGGTGGTAATGTTATTAAAAAATGTTTATGCAAAGCAGGGAAAAAGTCATCCAAAAAAACACAAATATGCTGCAAAAGATGTTGATATTTTACAATAATTTATTCATTAAAATGTAATGCTGAAGATATTTTTAACATTGCCTTTTCCAAGTTTTTGAATGTCTAGATTTATATTACATTAATTAACATTAATTTTATCAGGGATGGAAAAAACTGGTAATTAATTCAATGTCAAAACGACAAAATGATTAAAATTATTTTTTTAAAATTAAATTTTGAACCGTATATATACGTAAAGATCTTTAACAAATATATATAAATATATTCATTAATGTTTTTCCATATATATATATCGCATTTTAAAAATAACAAGGATACATTTCTCAGTTAATTAATTATGCTCGTTATGGTAAAATTTTAAATTAAATGATTCTGCATCAATTCTGTATCATTTTGGAGGTAATCCCGAGCGTATTACAATCATTCAACGTCTCTGGAACAGTAGGAAAAATACGCCTCAACCTACCATCATCAGTTTTATATTGTGAAAGTATATTTTAATTTTTTCATTTGTCCATTTTGGACAATTTAAAAGCCTTGTAGAGTGAAAATAAATTTGTTTATCATGATTTTCAAACCCCTAAATTTATTTTTTGAAAAAGTATTCCGTACCTCTTATATATTGTGATTTTTTAAGGTACATATTGTAAAAATCAAAAAAGGTCGAGTTACAAATTTGTTAAAACGTTTGTCGTTTTGACGTGGAATTTGCAGAGTAAAGAATCTTTACTAAAGATATAGAAATTTATAGATTTCGAAATCTATTATATCAACATTTTCAAAATAAATTTAAATAAACTAAATTTCCCATCCCTGAATTTAAAAATATTACCCTCATGTACAATTTTTGATAATATTTGTAGTAAAATTCGTCTTGTGGAGACATTTCACGTTTTATTGACCGTCTTACTCGTTGGATTATTTTTTCGCTCTTTTGTAGATTAAAAATATAATTAAAATTATAATTTTAATATTATTTTTACATTTTTCTTGTCTGTTTTTTTTTGATCGTAGTGGGAATCTATTATATTTTTAAAAAATAATATTTTTTTAAAAAAAATTATAAATGTATACAATTTATATTCATCATTTCTGTCAAATTTTTAGAATCTTGTGGTATACTATAAGCCCATTCCGTAATGAATGTTAAGCTATTGAAAAAAAATTTATTTTAAAATTTAAAAATTTCTAAAATTTCATATTAATATACCAAAGAGCATATTTATCGTTAAAAATTGGTAAAATGGGCTTAAAACTGTTATCTGATACTAGCTTATTCAATTTTTGAAGATTCAAGTGTTTTTTACAGTTTTTATCACTTGTCATTTCAATAACAGGTCTAAATGAGTTTATATTCATGTCCCATTCATTTTGATTGGATGAAATTTCATTGTATAATTTTTTAAAGTTGCGCATTACCACTTCTGAGTACATTATCTATTTTTTAATTTTTAATTTTTAATTTTTATAATTTTTATAATTTTTATAATTTTTTTACGTTTGGATGCAAATTTTCAAATTTGTCAATTTCAGTCTCAAAAGCTTCCGCTGGAGACATGGGCCTTTCTTTTGGAGTCAAGTTATAAATAACATCGTTTAAAATGTCCCCTACAATACTCGTTGCCTCATGTTTAATTATTCGAGCCATTTGTTTCTTCCTAGCAACAGCTTGAGTGTCTTTTTCTGTACAAACTCCTTTTAACGTTATTAATATCAACCCCATGCTTCTGAATGAGGGTTCCGTTTGAAAAATCCATTCTTGTTTAAACAGTCCGGTTAGATTTGATTTGAAAAATATTATAAACTCTTTCAATTGTCCCGGGTAAAGAATACCGTCTGACGTATCAAAGTAAAAATAATTTCTCGAATTTGTATTAATGTTGAGGTTGTTTATTTTTTCGACTCTTTTCCACTTGTAGTAGATACAAGATGGACCTGAATTTTTGATGGCAATTTGCCCTTTACGTATGGCAGCAGTGTCGAAAGTCTCGAGAAAAAGAACCTTGTTGTAAGCAATATTTTCAGGATTAACATTAAAGTCACAATCTTGACCGATATTGTCGACTTGATTTTCTTGCAATTTTTTCCATGTGAGAGTGAAATTGTCAAATTGTAGTTGCGGGAACGTTTCATGAATTTCAGAGGTTGGCGAGTTTTTGTTGAAGCTTTGATCCAGTCTATTTATTAAAGTTAATAATAATTACAATTCTAAAATTTAAAGTAATTTTAATAACATTTTTAATATAATTTATAATAAATACAAGTTTCAAAAATTGACGGGAATCATGCGCGCCTTTTAATTTGTTGATAAAAATACAGACAACATATTTGTTTACATGTTTACAATGCAAATTTATACTGCAAATTTGTTAGTTTTTGTGCCATCTCCAGGGTTTATGATTTTACCAGGTAGTAATGATCTTAATCGACTAAGAGCGACAATTCAATTTGCATGAATTTTTTCAACTTTGCAATTTTGGCATTCACGAGGTAATTAATTTAATTTTTTTAAATCAAAATTTATTTTACAAGTTGAATTAGATTTCATGTGATTTGGCATTTTTTATAAGTGAATTAATCAACACATTTTAATAAACTAACAATATTTTTTTATCTCGTGTAATCAATTAATTGGTTGAAAAATCAAAAATTAATTTTTTCGATTCAGAGAAAAATTAACTTTATGGGCAATAATTTTCTACAATATTTTCTCTGCAATTTCTGAAATTTTTTCAGTAGAAACGCCACATTTATTGTTAATATTATAAATTTTGAGTCACTAAACTGCAGGGATGGAAAAAAACCTAGTTTTTTGAAAGTTCATTTAGGTTTTTAGATTTTTTAGGTTTTATAGGTTTTATAGGTTTTTTTAATAAAATATTTTATAACTTTTCAAATTAAAGAAATTTTTCAAAATAAATTAAAAAAACCAAATGTGCCATTCCTGCTAAAATGTCACTTGACTAAATTCATCTGTACAAAAAATTTTGAACTTACAATTCACTTTTAGTTATTTGTATGGCATGTATTTTTAATCAATTAAATTTTTGAAAGCGTTTTATGAACATTCTTTTTTTGATTTTTTGATATAAATTTAATTTAAAAATTTTACTCGTTAATAACGTCTATTTGCTCGTTTGATAATATTTCAAAAGTATCTTCGACAGTCACATGTTGATCTCTGTTAGCCATTAGAAACTGATACTCCTTGTTGTTTATAATATCCAAATTGTCGAAATTCTGTTTTAAAATTTTATTTTAAAAATATGATTATATTCATATAAATATTATTTTTTTTATATACAGGAATCCGCATATTGGCCTTTTTAGTGGATTTGTACATCTTTTCCCATTTTTTCAAAAAGTAGGGGTTTTTAAATTTTGACATGCAAGTGGGATTTTCATTAATAGGAAGACCTGGATTAAAATATAAATTTTTTATATAATAAAATAAAATAATTATATTTATATTTATATTTATATTTTTGACATTTTTAAATACTTTTTATTAAAAAGTTCTAAATTCATTACCCTTATAATTATTTATTATTAATACCTTTTTCGTATCTAATTGAGGTAGGTAGACCCACCAATTGAAACGTGTTGACACCTTTTTGAGATTTATTATATGTTAAGCTATATAAAATTAAAATAAATATATATAAATTTTAAAATTACAAAACTGAATTTTTATTTTTTGTTATATATTGACATTGATTCCAAAATTCGCTTCCTTTACGATCTAATACAAAAAACATAATATAAAGAAAAAACATAAAAAAATTATCATTAAAAAAATAACAAAATGATTACATCCATGACCAGCTTCTATATAGGGTAGATTTCGTTCTATAATGTTGTAAACTTGATTTTTTTTACCGTAATTGTCTACATCATAGATTAAAATGTCTTTTTTTTTCTTTCCCGTGATTTCTATGATTTTGTACAATTGTTTAAAATTTAACTGACTAAAAATTTTATAATAATACTGGCAATATTTTCCGCTTGTTTTCGATGAATTTTTATGTTTCTTGTCCAGTTTTTGAAAGCCGGACAGTCGGAATATTCAGAGGGTGTAGCCGAGTGTATTTTCTCAATAGATTCGATATTTATATTCTAAAACACTCATGTATAAATAATTTTAAAAATATCTATTACTGATCCTATTTTGTTCTTGTAGGCAGATGTGTAATCATTAACTGATCCAAGAATACTATGGGGGATAATTTCCCCCTTATTATTATAATTAGGCCCTCCAAATTCTAGAAATTAAAATTAATTCATAAATATTATTAAATTTACTAGAATACACAATTTTCTTGACGGGGGCCATTTCAGGTGCATTTGTCAACACATTTATACGCTTAATTTTTTTCTTGCATCTTTTTTGTTGTTCCTGGTAAGATTTTATAATTTCTTGAGGGCTTGTCTAGTTTTTAATTTTAATTTTATAATTTTAAAATTAAAAATTATTCAAACTTTTTCAAATCTCTCAGGGTCAATTTTGAACTTTCTAATTTCTTCATTTATAATAATAACTCGTTTAACTTCTGAATTATCAGCAATGTCTTTCTGTGGCGATGTAGATATTTTTTCTGGTGTATTTCCCTTAACTTTTTTCAGCTTATCTAAATATTAATATTATATTAATATTAATTATAATTAAATTGTATTAAAAATTTTTTCTAAACTGAAAATAAACTTGAAAATATGTTAAGGTTTATAGACATTCTGACACTTTTGCGCAAAACATTTAATTTGTTTTTATCGTTTTTTATACCATGAGCCGGCATTTTTACATTTATTTAAAAATTTGTACAAAATGAAATAAATTGCCAAATGATACGAATGAGTAAATAACATGATCAATAAAAATTATATTATAAAATGATCTTTTATTGTAAAAAGTGTCTTGACTCTTGAATCGGGCTTGAATGTTGAGACGTTTTTGATTGGTAGTGATAAATCACTGATAAAATGGGTGAAAAGGAAAAATGTCAAAATATTATTACAATTTTTTATTTCATAATTGACCATTTTTAATTACTAATCACAGCTAGTAAATAATATAAAATACCCTTGGAAATTTCCCGTTCGCCTCTTTGATTTTTTGCAGTATATGTGGTCATTTTTAATCCATGTTTAATGTTTATTTAATAATATTAATATTGTAATTTATAAAATTTACAATCTCTAAAAAAATAGTGGGTCACAATTGTTTAATAAACGTAGTTATACACATGATTAGACGTGGATACTGAATCATAATTATATTATATCAGAGTATTTTGACTACGGTTTTTATTGTAATAAAACAATATTTGTAACATTTTTTTTAAATAAAAAAAAACGTTTATAAAAAAAAGTTTTTAATCTAATTATTCTAACTATATAATTATGGTACCAATTATAGATTTTTTTCTGCTTCCCTTTCGTTTAAAAATTTTTGAGGTATACACAAGTTTATTCATTTAACTTTATTCGTTATAATTTTTTTAAAATAAATAATTAATTAAAGTAAATGTATGATTAATACAAGATTTTAGAAAATCAATACATTTTAAATCTAGATACCAAATATCTGCGCAGATGGCTACCGGTAAGGATGTTTCTATTTTGTCGACAAGAAGATTCTCCAAGTGTACAATATACACTGTATAGCGGATATACTATAGCCACAAGGTATTATTATTTGATTTATTTATACCGGTCGAAAATCCGAGATAGTAATAAATTGTGTAAAAAATTTTTGTTCATGATTTCTACAGATTCTACTAAATTTCACAAATTCTCATCTTTTTAAAATTGAAAATTTTAGCATTGCATTGTTTGTATTCATTATCACTCATTTATTATTTATGATTATTATTTATTTTTTTAATGATTTATAATTAAAATGAAATGAAATTCGACAAATTTTCTCCTGGTACTTACAAAATTCCCTTTACACCCACCCATGTACCACTTCTTATATGTTAACCCACTTACTTGAATCTATCTAGATTTGCAATATTTATCTTATAGAATAAAGAATGCAAATATTTACAAGGGTAAAGTTACTAAAGTATTACTTGATATTTTACTAAACAGCAATGTCGAAAAAGAGAGCCATCAAAGTTTTACTCATAGGAGACGCATCTGTCGGTAAAACGTGTATTTTTAAGGCTTTTTCCAAAAAACCTTATAACGATCAAAATTCCACAACTGTAGGTATGTCCCTCAAAATTTAAAATTATATTTAATAATTTATTATATTGCATTAATATTATAATTTAGGCGTCGATTTCGTATTTGAAGATGTTACTGTAAACGATGAAACAATTAAGCTTCAATTATGGTATTTTTTAAAAAAAATTATATATCAATAAATTTACTTGTAAATAAAATTAGGGATACTGCCGGTCACGAAAGATTCGACACAATAACAACTTCTTATTATCGGGGAGCTCATGGAATTTTATTATGTTCTAGTTGTGATGATCGGGATTCTTTTGATAATATAGACAAATGGGTGAGGAAGGTCAATGAGGTTATACATTTTTTTTTTAAATTCTCATGTTACTACGTTATTAAACATTTTTCAGAACGAAAAAAAGGTAATAATATTCTTGGTACAAACAAAATGCGATATTGAGGAGGATGATCGTTCTATATCCAAAAAAGAATTTGCTGAAGTAGCAAATAAAAATAAATTTGATTATTTTCACGTCAGCGCCAAATCCAACACAAACATTGATAGTATGATCACGACCGCTTGCTCAAAAATTTTAAAAGACGTTTAAAAATAATTAAAAATTAATCAATTTTGTTTTAGCTCAACGCTAAGCAAAACTCATTGGCTGAAGATCAAGTTGTATCCATTGATCCTAATCAACCTGAAAAGAAAAAGGGGTGTAGGTGCTAATATCACAAATACTGCAGTATAATTATTATAAATAATAACTGGTAAATGTATTGCAATTTTAACAGTTGAATAAATTAATTAATTTTTCACATGTAGTTTTAATTTCCGAGTCTTTGCTTTAGCTCTGTCTTCTGTGCAGAAAGAAAATGGTTTTGGAATTGTATATTTTTTTGGTCGAACAGATTCTTCTTCTTTCTAAGTTTTAAAAATGAATATTTAAAAATGAATATTTAATAATTTGTTTTATTTTTAATGCTTTTTTGATCAATTTACCTGCTCAACATTTTTTATTTTCTTGCTTTTAGCATTTAAACGTCTAAATGAGGCATTTAAATAAAAATTTTATAATTTTCGTAATACCGGATAAAAGTTGGAGTTATGGGCATGGTCATTGCTCCAATTGTCTTTTTTGTTTCTTCCAGACGAGTACTTTTACCTTTGGCATCGAGATTCGAATCCAAACTAGATTCTAAACTCAACTCAGCAGAGTTATGTTCTTTTTGAATGAAATGTTCATTGGTCTGTACATTGTTCTGAGACATATCGACATTTTCTACTAAGTAGTAAAAATTTAAATTTATATTTAAATTTTTAAAAAACCTTGATTACTCATTTTTGCACTATAAAAAAAGGATACACTTCAGTTGAAGTACAAGTTTGAACAACTAATTGCAGTGTTTGAAAAATGTGAATAGTTTTAAACAGTAAAATACTCAATAACGGATGATAAATTAAACTGTATTGATTTTTAATTTGTGCTAAATTTTTAGATTAAAACTTTTGAAAATTAAAATTTTGTAAATAATGCGCTCATTGATTAATTTAATTTAATAGGCAAATTGTTATAGGAACTTTATAACTGTAACCTTGGATACCTATTTATTAGCCACGTGAAATGTTTAGTTATTAGATTTGGTTCAATTTTTATTTGGATGGACGATAATAACCTTGAATATTTTGCGAAAATTTTATGCAATTCGTCTGCCAGCATTTCTGCTCGGTTTGAAGCACTTTTTGAGCTTAAATCTATCGGTTCGGATGAAGCAGTTGAAATGATTATCAGAAATTTCAACGATAGCAGTGCTTTATTGAAACATGAACTGGCTTACGTTTTGGGACAAATGCAGAATCCTAGAGCCATGGAATGTCTGAGGAATGTTTTGGATGATGAGAAACAAGAGACGATTGTACGGCACGAAGCAGGTGAGAATTGAACATTTTTTAAGGAATATTTTTCATTTAGCGGAAGCTTTAGCTGCGGTCAACGATAAAGAATGGTATGATAAAATCAGTCAATATAGGAATTGCTCGGATCGACCCGTAAGATTATTATAGATTATTATTTTTTACATTTTATATATGTATTAGTTTAAACGTATAATTACTAGTGATGTGCAATTTTTAACTTTTTTTCAATAAATATAAAAACGCGAGCTGCTACGATAAAGATGACGAGAAATAATGATATTTCCAAAACAAATAAATTGCTATTTATTGTCGTGGGATAAAGTGTTACCCCATCGTAAAGTGTTACCCCATCGTAAAGTGTTACCCATAATTTTATAAATTTTGTGGTACAATATTTTAGTTATAATTTATCCCTCCTCCTACTTTCCGTTTCTTCTTCTGATTGAATTCCTTCTGGTTCATTGTCACCTAGTGATCTTGGAACTATACCAAATATATTTGTATTGGCTTTGTGATCTTCTCCTATGTCTTTGTCTCTCAGATACTGTTCGTATGTAACTATGGTTCTTATCTTTGCTCCTATTGTCCCTATTCTCACATCTTGATATCAGTTCGTTCTTTTGATCTATAGTCAGTCTTCCATTGCATGCTTTATACGTGGCGTAAATTGTCTGTGCTGCTTCTTCAGGATTCATTATTGGTGGATCTTCAGAATCATTTGGCTTAGTTAGATAAAACTGTCTTTGATCACCACTGTAACCTGAATATATAGCATATAACCAATAAGCATTGGTAACAACTCCTGTTATGTCTACATTTTGCATGGCAACATTTGACATACTACTGTTCCCGAGCATTATGTGGAGCACAGAATTGAATATATGTAATCTAGGAAGTGATGTGCTAGATAATATACTCTTTTTAACTAAATTCATAGATCTACTGTAGGGCTCCAAAGAGTAACTTTCAACTTTCCCGCACAAATTCTCATATAACATATTGTACTCTTCTGCCAATCTTCCATCAACTATAGCCAACATGTAATGATCTTGAGAAATCTGATATGCAAGTAAAAACTTAAGCATAGTATGATAAGCTGCTTGATCATAAAATCTACACACTAAGGTGGTGATTCTATAATCGTGCAAGAATTTTCCTCCAAAACAAATAGACATATAATCTATCGCTGCCGCTATTTTTCTGAGTTCTACACTAGACGAACTTACCTTAAATATAGAGGGCATACCTGGCCAACTCTTCATGAAGTCTTTTGTTAAATTGAAAGGTGCTTCTAACAATCTTTCTGATATCCTTCTGAGAAGCTTTCCAGCAAACTCATTTTTTTCATTATTGAGGGCCTTTCCAATTCTTACGGAAATTAATAAAAACATACAGATTCCCAAATCTGTGTCCAGTACTTGATCATCTTTGTCTTCTTTGATTGGTTCCTCCAATACATTAGACTTTAATTCAAATAATTTACTGAGAGTAATTTGATCTCCTACTTTTCCAAGTGACACACCAGATGCATTTATTTCTTCACCAATCTTTAGGTCTTCATTGACAATGGTTTCACTTATCGTATTAAATATTTTGTATATAAAAGCCACTGACATTAAGGGATCTGGAAGACTAGATCTACTCAAACGATCTAAAACCTGTCTTCTTAATGTCTCTAATTCCAAGTTTCCGTAATTGTCTGAATTAATCTCAATTTTCTCCGAAGATCTTCTTAGGGTTAATGAACAAGCAGGTTCACTGGTAACATCCATGAACATAGTACCAGTTGTATAACCTTTATTCCTAAACCATATTCCTCTAAAAGAAGCATCCTTGCTAGACTTGTTGATAAATCTGCCTTGTCTAACTACTGCATCAATTTTTTCTGGCTGATATTGAGACATTGAATAAGTTATTTACTTAATTAAATGTGAAATTACTCGAGATTTTACTCAATTATCAATTGCTCAATTATCAATTGCTCAATTTAAAAATTTCAAACTTCGAAAGAAACTTCGTAAAAAAATTCAGAAGTAAATTTTATCGGCAATATTAAAATCGCGATGGATGTCAGCCATTTTTGTCGCAATAACATCTTACAACAGAGAGCTGCCGACTTTCAGTGACGTGGGAACGATTTTTTAAAAGGGGGTGCAATTTTAATGAATTTTGAGAAGAAAATATAAGGGGGGTGCAGTAATTTTTTTGTGTGTATATAACTTTCGTCCATATACACCACTCTTCGATCGGTGTTTGAAATCATCGTACTTAGGTACTGGTCCCTTAGCAGCTTAACCCTTTGAACCATTTCTAGGCTCTGCTTTCCTTTTACGTGTCCTCTTCTATAACCGATTCTGTTTAAGAAGCGCTGTACTCTTCTCAAACATGAGGCTACTTGCCTGACGATGGTATTATCAAATACTACATAACCTTCTTGTTTCATGAAAGCCATTAC
>JAUZND010047422.1:0-16727 GCA_034780555.1 Coelogynopora nodosa | reverse complement strand
TTGATCATTAACTTGTATTGATCATTAACTTGTATTGATCATTAACTTGTATTGATCATTAACTTGTATTGATCATTAACTTGTATTGATCATTGATCAATTGATGGTCATTTAATACCTTAAACTTTAAAATAAAAAAGTGCACCCTCTAAAAAGTATCGTAGTAAAGGACTGGTGAAAATTTAAAACTAAATTATAATATAATATATGTGTTTATAGTCCTGAAATTTTATATAACTATTAGAATAACGGCTCAGTTTTAGAAGTCATGGAAAATTTTGATTATATTTAAATAGAAAATATTATGCACTACATCGGGTACTGAAAATGTCTTATTAGGTTTTTGTCAATATGTAAAAATAATATACATCACTTTTAATTATATTAAAAATTTGATCACTGTCAGTTTAATTCAATATATACTAACATTTCTCGTTGACGATTTTATGTTTGTAAAAATTGTTTGCACTTAGTCACACGTTTTCATGGTGGGTATCCGGGATACCCGTGTAAGTCGGACTTTCAACTTTTTGTATACCGCGGCATCACGCTTCTGATTTTAATATAAAAGATATTTTGTTTATTTATATGTAAGCGTCAGCGCTTAATACAAATCATTAATTTTTGCTTACAGGAAAAACATAAAAACGTGAATTATAATGAATTTGATATTACAATTATTAGATAAGTATGTCATCGATTTGACATTTGTGAAGTCATTAACTATTCGTTTAGTAAGTAATTTTTTAATTTTTAAAAATATTTAGATACAAATATATAGACGCTGTATATATATATGTTGTATGTAATAATGTATTACCAATATGGCAATGTTTTTTTGTGTAGATTATTTGTCTGATGTATTTGAGTGATTGCATTTGTCATTAACAGGAAATTAATAAATGAATTTTTGATAAATAGGACAAATTTAAATACATAAATGTGAGGATTGTGGGTAGCTGTGATTAGGAGAATAGAACATTTGTAAGTTCACTTTGTAATTAATATTACAAATTTATCACATAAAGTAAATTTCATTTATATTTGAAAACCCAATTCGATTCCACAAAACCGGATACCAGGTACTGAGATAAAACCTGTTACAAATTCTAAAGAATCTGATGCCAATCCCAGGTACTTCGGATAAAATCTCATACCAATACAGTATTGCCAATAGGCAATTTCACAAAACTTAAATTTAATTTAATACATTAATGTTATATATTTTATTAAATTTAAAATAAGAATTTGGTTTTATTATATATATAATATACTTAGCATTTACAGTGGGTGTTTTGAGATTATAGCATTAAAATTTAACTATAAATATGATATGAACTTATAAAAATGATACATCTTTATCCATGTTATTTAGTCTTTCTTTTGATTTATATTTTATTATTTCAGATTTATTTCTTTTCTTTCTATCTGGTGAGCTGATTTTGCCTGATTGTTCTAATCAATTCTATAGGCATAAGAAAATTACTGCTCAATATGATTTCATAATAAAACTTGTATATTGTGATTAATACAGTTTATACTATAAATCATATTAAATTAAAATTATTTATTTTCAACTGTTTAGCACAGGTAAAGTTCATCATTTTAATTACAAGAACACTAACATTTATATTCTAGATCTAACTTCCAGAAATACAAAATCTGTTTTATATAATAAAAATATTTCCTTAATAATTGCCTTTAAAAAAAAACTTTATTATAAATAATATTGACCTGCATTTTATTTTTATAAATCAATGTAATATTTTTATTTATCTATATCAATTACAATATTACTTTATATAATTATTTACATTTAAAAATTATTTATTTTATTAAAATATATATTAAACTATTATATGTTTATCAAAATATGTATCTTATTTGGTAATTTTTATTAATAATAATAATAATAAATAAAATGTCTTTCTTATTTTATAATACTTATGTAATCTATATTTTTTATTAACTATAAATTTATATAAAAATATAATAATACATTTAAAATGATTAAAATAATTTAATTTGGTAGCTTATATAAGAATAAGACTATGAAAATTTATTATATAATATTAATATTTTAAGCAAATAAATGATATGCTCTTTATACATTATTAAAAAACATTTTGCATACTAATTATTATATTATACAGCAGAAATATGTAGAAATCCTGTTCTTTTTGCTAGTACTTTTTTTCATATAATTGCAGATAAAAGAAAATTATTTTTTAAATAATTTATTTAAGCAGTAAAGGGTTTATATCATATTATTAATGTGTATGGTTCATTACAAATTAGGTAGCAAATTTTGTTAGATACTAATCCATATCAGCCATCCACTGTAGAGCTGAAAGATTGTCCCATATCACAGGGACATTACATTGTCTTCAATAATATAAGCATAAATAATATTGAATTTTTCTTTAATGATATTAGCATAAATTACATTTCATTGTCTTCAATAATATTATCATAAATAAAATTACATTATCTTTAATGATATTAGTATAAATAATATTACATTTTCTTGCATGATATTATGTATATTCAAAAACATTATGACATGCAGTTTACTAGCCATTTAAGATTTTTAAATTTCCACTATTTTTTCATTAACATCAGAAAATTAAATTATAAAATAATTTATTATTAACAATAAACTTAATGTTTATAAATTATATCTAATGAAATAAGTTACATTTTAGTATACATCATTGTTCAAAATAAAAATAAATCTTCATATTTGTATATTATTCAGTTACAATTTATTTTGGTATCTACCATTAATATGGCTTAATTGATATATTCACATTGTATTTATCTTTAAATCACTATTATAAGGTAGTATTAATAAGGAATTCATAGATTTTGTAATATAAAGAATTAAATTACTAAATTAATAAAAATATGTTATATTATAAAGGGATTATTATTTTAAATATGTATATAAACTCTAAATAAAGAACTAGCTATAAATAAAGTCATTATGAAGAAGTGAACATTGTATCTGAATCATTTTTAAAATTCATATATGAGTTTAAAACATTAAATCTTTCACAAACTAGATAGGTATGAATTTTAATTTTATTTCAGTTTATATCCTTAGTAAATGCATAGGCCCTCCTCTGGATCCATCCCTTATGCTATATATTTTACATGATGTAAGATTCTAATATATATATAAGTACTTATTTTGAAGGGTGTCTATAATGAAATGTATGTCAGATATAAATTGAAAACTTTTTGTTATCATTTGTAATAGTTATACCTTTCAAAATCTTTAAACAGAACAATTCCTATATTATAATTTTTGATTTAATATTTTTTTATTAAAAGTGCACAGCAACATTAATAACCACATTGTCCCTATTTTTCATTTTTCTGAAAATATTTGTTGAAAGTTATGAATGATAACAATACACACACTAACATATTTTATATTTTGAATACTGCTGTAGCTATATATTTATATATGTATATAACATAGTTGTATATTCTGTATACATAATTGTTTTTGTAAATGAAGTTTTGTTACAGTTGCCAGTGGTCACACATCATTACATATGTGTTGCTTTCATTATATGAAATAATTCATTCATTAGATTAATACAGTAACTACATTTTTAAGTTGTTAAGTGCAAAAGTATAAGTTCATACAAGAAAAGTATTCAAATATTATGTATATTTTGAATGACAATCTGTGCTTTGTAAATGATTTATTGAAATATCTGAAAAATAAAAAATGTAATTACAAAATAACTTTTGGATCAACCAACCACATACGAGTAAGACATCAGCCATTAAAAATACTATATTTATTTATTTGTATGATAGTGTAGTAGTTTATATTGTGTCTTTTTTGACATCAAAATAAATTGAAATTTTCAATAAGAAGTAGATATAAGCCAATTTAAGCCCTCCCCCTTTTACATAAAAAATAGTCATTTATAATAACAATAATTTTATGTATATATATATAAATAGCAACAGTAGTAAAAAATTGTATATTATCACATAGTAAATGATCACATTATATTACCTTCCTCAACACCACCACAAAAAAACACTCTAAATTATCAAAGTAACTGCCATATAATATACAATTTTTAAAATAATATCAAGATTGTTTAAAGGTAAAACAACATTCATGGCTAAACCCTAAGGGTATTATAATTTTATTAATATTTCCTTTCTATTTCAGGTTTATTTTCAAATCATCAATATAGTTATGCTTGTTGCATCTGCACTGATGGTATGGAAAGGTCTTATTTTGTATACAAATAATGAGAGTCCTTTGGTTGTTGTAATCAGGTATGTGGTGCCTTATGAATATACACATTAATTTTATATTGATTATCCAATTTTTTTGGTTGAATAATCTTATTATTAATATATATATATATGTATATATCTAATAGTTATACATCATCACATTATATTTATAAATAATATCATCAGTCATATTGTGTAATTTTAGTTTCTGAATCTGATTTTATATCCTGAATGAGTCATGTATGATATCTCAATGCATTTTTTCTTAATACTATTGAAGTTATAAATTTGGTATGACTATTTAGAAACTATTTGTAAACTTACTATCTAATTCATTTCTGTGAAAAAGTAAAATAAATATAAAAATATAGATTAACTATTATGAAGTATCACTAATGATATATATGTATATGTACAAGTTATAAAAACTATATTACATGTTTATGATATTTGTTTTATTTAGCTGACTATAAAATAAAAGTATAGACCTGTATTATATCATTATATTTCATAAATTATTTAGTAAACAGTATAAAAATAAGTCGTTTATAAAAAAATTGTTAGGGTCATATTTAAAAATCCCATTTGATGTGACATTTTAACACTATTTGAAATTGTAATTCTTATTATCAACTAATATGTTCTAATAATTATGTTCGATTTATGGCTACATGTATATCATTGTTACCACGCTGTTATTATATATATATATATTTAGGTGTAATACTACAACATTATATACATTATATATCGGAGTGGGAGTGAGGTTTTAACAATTTTTAATCACAATTTTAATTCCTGTGACTTTTAAAAATAATACCAAGTCTGAAACTTTCGAATACATAAGCTGTTTAAAAACAGTAAATTAGACTGAAAGTAGAATCCACAAAAATAAAAAAAATAATATTTCGTGATCCAATTTTTTATATAGTATATACATTATTTATATAGTGTGAAATTACCATGATTAGAGTTCAAACGTCCGAAAATATAGTATATCGTTTTTACAGTTAACCAGGCAACAACAAGTGTTTTAGGTAATCAATTTATCAGGAAGGGAGGGAGGAATATTTAAAATGACCTGCGAGCATTTAACCTATGTACTTAAATATACCCTTTCAGTTTATTATAGTATGGTGTATTTTTTTACGTCAATTTATAATTTGTTCATTAATTAGATACTTATTAGGCTGTCTATTTAGATAGTATGATGTGTCAAATTATTATTGTATTCACAATAGAAAAATAAACTGTAAAACTGTTTTGTGCTATTTTTTGACCATTAACCCTTCGTCCGTGGAGGAGGGGTATACAAAAATTGTTATCTAAAAAATTAAGTTTTTGATTGAACTGAAAATATATAATTTTGAATATCTTAATATATCAGTGAAAATGATTTTATTATTTAACTATTTTGAACCCACCCCCTTGGGTTTTCTTACTTACCGATAATATTAGTAGCTAAAAATTGCAACATTAATTGAACAAATAAGTTTATCGTAAAATGTTTACATTTAATTTGAATAATAAAATGACTTATTAAAATAACCAGCATTTTAAAATAATACTCAAATAGTATTTTTAAGACTTATTACTTATTTATATAAGTAGTATACTATTGTAGATCTCGTTATCTGGAATCAGATGTAAAAAGAATCAAGTCAATTGGTGCATTGATCAAAAATGATAGCATATATTGTTATTTTCCCATAGTTTTCCTAAACTGGAGTTTATGATATAATTAGGTCTGATTAAATTTTACTAATTAATTTTTAAAAAATTTAATATTATAGCCCGACAAGTCTTTAGAAGGTATTTTGATTATCTGGTATTTGGTAAATCTGGTATTTGTATACCAGATTTCAGCTTAATCGGATGATAGGAAGTTTGTTTTTCCAGCCCCCCCCCCTTATGTCAGCGCACCAAACAATGATTAAAATCGTTATATTAGTTATCATTAAATACAAAAAAGAATTTAAGACATTTGCTTTTGGTATATTAAGTAAATTATACGAAACGATATGTAGTCAAAATTGTATTAAGAATTAGACAGTAGTAGATCAGTAACCACTTGGTCAATTTGATCCCCCTGCCTTTGCTGCTTTTTGGATCTTACTTAATCATTTTTATATTTAATATTATTTATTCGTAATTGTATCGTAATATAATTTGTATTGTGTGTTTGAAAATCTTTAGTTTATTTGAATTTTTGTGAAATCTGGTACGTTTCATCTGGTTTCTTAAGTAACCGCATAAAAGATGTTACGCAAAATGTATATTTCATAAGAATTGTAAACGAAACCGACGGATTCTGATTGGCATGTTTCAGTGGAAGCATGGAGCCAGCCTACTTTCGTGGAGACCTTCTATGCGTCACCAATCGTGTTGAAGATCCCTTGAAGGCTGGAGACGTAGTCATCTTTAAGTTGTCAAATTATGAAATTCCAATTATCCATCGAGCAATTCGAGTACACAGGTCGTAAGTAAACTAACTTCAATTTGGCACATATAGATGTTTATATATTTAACATATATATATATATATTTAGTTAACACATAGATCACACTTGATTTCAATAATCTACTTCCGCTCTCAGTGTCGAACGGTCAATCGCATTAGATAATTTTAAAAGATCAATAGGTTCTAGTTGAGAATTGTTATTCATTTCTCAGTGAATTTGAACATTTTGTTGAATTGCCGAATACGTTTTTGTTTGTAATTATTACTAGGCCTATTACTTTTGTTCAATATTGTTTGAATCTAAAAATATTGGTTGAAATTATAAATAACATATTTTTAAATGTTAGATACATTCTTAAAATGAACATAACATAATCATACCTTAATAGTTTATATAATAAACAATTAATATAGCTTTTTCAATAGTTTTTTTTCATATCAAATATAAATAATGTATTGTTATATTATGATTCTTAAATTTAGTATACTTTTGATTATGAAGATTTTGAATTAAGTGTATTGAAATATTTATAAATAAATAAAATTTCAAACCAAACATATTCAATTAAATAATATACTATAGCTATACGGTACTCATTATTACTTACATAGACAATACTTATCGAATTATGCAAATTTGAACAAATACTTTGTTTATTGAAAACTAACGCATAGCTCTTTTAAAACAAGAAAAAAACAAGGGTTTTTAAATGTTAGGAAAAATAAAGTTACCTCTAGATTATCATAGTGGTGTGATTTTTTGGAAAATATGATATTCTTATATAGGCTTATTACTAAATTTGGCTTTTCTGGTACTATCATATGTATTCTGTTTTCTTAAAACGCAGAGCAAAAATTCTACGAAAACCATATGAATATTGTGTATTAAACGGTTTTTCTAAAATGCAACTGTTTTATAATGTAAAATAGTAGTTTTTTTTGTTGATTATATGTATTTAACGCACTTGTAAACTTGAGTAAGCTCTATTATTCTGTAAATGTTGTATTTACTTTTTTTGTGATGTGCATGATTAATATATATTTTTTATATTACCTCACTAAATCCCGTGTGGAGTCAATTATTTTCCACCAATATTTTAGTATTTATAAGTAATTTAGTCATCTCGATAGAAAAAGTCGATGTGTATGCAAGTAAATATATGACACCTATATATATATATATATATATATATATTTGATTTACAGAGATAACGGAACTGTAAAAGTGTTGACGAAGGGGGACAATAACCAAATCGATGACCATGGAATTTATCCTCACGGAAAATATTGGTTGCATAATGAAGACATTGTTGGAAGGTCGCAAGGGTAACAGAATAATACAGATTACTATGTTTATAATATTTGAGATTAACAACTTTGAAAATTACTCATTTTGTACGCCACATTTGATCCAAATATTATAAGTTACTGTTAACAAATAAATTATGGAAGGATATAATATAGTAAATAATACGAAAGTAACTAAATAATATGTTCACTGATTTCAGTTGGCCGTTCTTACATTTATAGCGATATTATTGAAGTTGTCTCAAAACTATTATTGTTATTATTCCTTAATTCAAATTAACGTCAGCCTCCATATAATTGATTAATTATCTTTTGACTGATAAATGTTTATACGTCATTTATTGTAACAAAGGACCAGTATTAAGGCCCGCTGTGCTGTATAGCCAAACTTAAAGCTCCCGAGACATATTTATTATAACTTTTTTTATGACCATTGGAATATAAAAAGTTGTATCTAAGTTTACCAAACATTAAAGAAATGTTACGTATAAATTGTAGCTATCTTCCTTTTTAGAATATTTGTATATTTGAACCCGCGCGCAGAATACCGGTACTAGTCTAGCGACAATAATATGCGCACATATAGCCTACGACAGTACCTCTGTTGCGCATAGTCTAGGATGATCAATACGGGCTTCTACAATAAAAGGAGTGCTTCATATTTGCGTTGTGGTTGTATAGTGTATATTTGGTTAGTACACGTGTTTTTATGCGATTGAGGCATCTCTCGTAGTGAGTAGCCACTGTAACTATACTTTAGAGAGAACGGTTTATTGTGTTGCTATATGGTATATTGTAAAAGAGAACAATATATAATATATAGCCTATGCAGGTAACAATGAATGTCTGTACAATTTTTAGTTTGAATAAAACATGAATGAGATTCATTGTTAAACATTATATTGTAGTTATACTGTACAGTATTCGCTTGCGGTCTCTATACTGTATAGAATCCTCAGCTAACATTACATCGATAACGCAAGCGTTAAGGATTCAAAGAGCACCATGAAATTACCATAACTTTAACGAATGATAACACGTTTTAAATTCTTTATTATAGCTAATGTTAATATTAATTGTTAACATTTGGATATTCTACTAGCAGCTTTTTCGTGTTTTAAATTATGTTAAATTGGCTTCATTTACTGTTGTCTATACAAGCTTTTGTCATAGACTTATCTAAAGTTTTTAATTCTTAAATTAGATTATAATGATTTCTTTCAAATTTAGAATATATGATAATTACAATTATTGACCTTATCTACTAATCAAATAATTAGTAGTTTAGGACAATATAATTATGAATTAAAAATATAAATATGTAGTCTCAAGGCTATTTATTGTAAAAATTCACTTTATATTTGTAACAATATAATAATACAACAACACAGTATTAAAAACATATCCATTAATAATGATTTTTCTATAAAAATCTATTTAATTTAAATATATGAACATGAGTTTATATATTTAGCTGAATTTAGATAAAGGACATTTATGATAATTATAATCCAATAACATATTATAAAACACTAATATAGTAGCATTATCAATTATACCTATATTATAGCTAAAATTGTGATGTTAATATATTTGTGTCTCGTGTGTGAAATATGGCGCTACTTTACATTCATTCTTAATTTATAGCTTTAGATAATTGTACCACTTTTAGATCTACCTTTCTAGGCTTATATTAACCTACTCCATTAATCCTAATGGCTTTATTTTAAATCCTGAGTGAGACTTTTTCTAAATTCCTCTAAAATATATTAACCCTTCGTATGTGGAGGGGGGGGGGGGGTAAGTCAATTTTTTTCAAAAGAATTAAGTTTTTGATTGAACTATAAAATGAATGACCCTGATTTTTTTACTCGTTGGCTAAAATACTTTTATCCAACTAATTTTTTTTATCTAACTAAAAAATATAACAAAGATATTTTCGAATATTTTTACATACCAGAAGAAAATGATGTTATTGTTAATCCATTTTATACCCCCCCCCTGAATTTTCATACTTGCCGATAATATTAGAAGCTGAAACTTGCAACATTAATAGAAAAAATAAGTTTGCAATATAACCAGTAATTTAAAAAATAATACTCACATTACATTTATACTACTTATAGCTTATTTGTATAAGTAGTATAATTATAAAAATATATCAACAAATATAGATCTTATGATCTGGAATCAGATGCAAAAAGAATTAAGTCAATAGGTTGCACTGAACAAAAGTTATAGAATTTATTGGTCAATATATAGCATATATGGTTATTTTCCTATAGTTTTCCTAACTGGAGTTTATGACATAATCAGGTCATAAAAATGATACTAATAGATTCATTTTTTTGAAAATACAGATCACTCGATATGGTATAATTTGGTATACAGATCACTCTGTATACCAAATTTCAGCCTAATCAGATGATAGGAAGTTTGGTTTTCCAAGGGTTTTCCGGGGCTATTCCATGTAGCAAACCGTAAAAAGTATGTCCACGTACGAAGGGTTAAACAGAATAGCAGTTTTTACTTCGTCATGTTTATGTAAATACTATATATTTGTCCTATAAACATGCTGTATCTTTCAGAGAATTGTCACTGGAAGGTGGATATGCCATAAACTCAAAATCCCTCTTTGGCTTCCTCGAGAAGCAGTCCTCTGGTTTAACTCATAGTGTCCTTCCCTTTGTTCCTCTTTTCTCGATGAACGGTCTTACATTTAGGGTCGGGGCTATTTCACCAAAAGCAGATATAGATTTGTGATCAACAATTATGTGGAATTTTTTTTCTTCTTTTTCTGTTCATTAAAAAAACTAATTTTCTTTATTATGATACTGGGGTAAATAAATATACGTATGTTTTAATTGTGTGTAATTAATATTGAGTAATATTATAATTTTGTAGTAAATGAATTATTAATATAATCTGTTGTAAAGTTCTTGCTCAATTGGCACTGTATTATATTAGTAGTATAAGCTTTAATATTACATTTTTATATCAATATTGAAATTGCAAACTTTGATATCTTAGATATTCAAACTAATATAGCCATATTTGATTGAACTATGGAACATAGCCAATGCCGTGGATATTTCTCTCATCGAAGTCCCGATTTCTTTCGAACAGGTGGGCCAACCTTCAGTGGACGACTTCAGGATCTTTTCTGGTTTTCTGAGCCACTTACTAATCGGTAATTGTTGTGTTAACACAAATATGGCATTTATTTGATTTATTTATTTATGTAAAATAGTTTTCTAATTCATATTGCCTATGTTTAATTGTATTTTTTACAATTAAATAAATACCAACAGTTAAAACTATGTGCAAAAGGGAAATAATTGCCAGTATGGTGCATATATAGGAAATTATACCAAATATTATAGGTAACAACTGGATGCCTCGTCTTGTCAGTTATTTGTAGGCTTTTATATATTTGTATATATTATATAAGTGTGCTATATAGACACATTTTATAATAATTGTGATTTCAATATTCAATCAGTAACGTAACACATGATACATCTAGTCATATTTTTGATCTTCTTAACTCTATCAACTTACCAGTATTATATAGCATTATAAAAATCACGTATTGGAATAATTTACCTAATTATATTTGATTAAAGTGTCAACCTATCGCCATGTGAGTAGTATCTTTTAAAATAATTTTTTTCTTAATAGAAGTAATTTGTGTGGGCGTAATTACACAGTATAACTATTGTAAGGTTTTTAACATATTTTATATTGTATATAAAAATAATGTTGAGCAGCTATTATAATCGACCGTACTGCTAATATAGCGTACGTATATCCAAATTTCATTAATTTATATATCTTAGAATATCCGCCGGTTGTACGTTGTAGCCGTTTTAAGTACAACAACTTTATTAACAATTGATGTGAACACGAAAAGAAAATTTCTTTGTAATAAGTTAACTTTATTTTTTCTTTCTAAAAAAGGCTATTCTATTATTTATAATAACTTTTTCTACTACTCCTTATGTACATACAGTAGTATATGATCTTATTTAAATAATTTAATAAATAACTATAATTTTTGAAAAATCGTTGTAATCATTTCAACGAACAGTTGTAAACAATTACTAATATTTTTTTCGATAGATACTATGGGATCGGTGTGTTTGACGATAAATAATCCCTTACCAAATAACAATTACAGTGAAATTGCGTACATCAAGTCGGGAGTGCTTCCTACAGTCAGCATACAGAATGAGTGTCGATGCCCCATGTCCCACCCGCGGATTCTGCCAACCGACACCTCACAGTGCATCAAGAATGGACAGCCGGACACCTCATGTAAGTCACGTTTCAAAAGTCATGTTTATTAATAACGGGTGTTAAAATAAAAACATCCCTTTCTTTCTAATATTAAAACAATTTCACACATTTTTTATTTTAATATAACGTATTTTAGACATATGATACACGTCACTATATATATGGGAAAATATGTGCAATACGACCATAACAATGCTATTAAAAACTAAGTTTTATAAAAATAACAATATAATTCCAGATTTCAAATTTCAAATTTTCTGAAAAGGAATTTATATCTTCACGCTTTATTGTAATCAACGTTTCCAATGTGTATTATTTAATGTCCACTGAATAGCTACAATGTCATCAAAGTTCAATAAAAATATTCCTTTTATTTAATTTAGTTTACGTTTATTAACATTTTATTGGCTAGGAAATAAAACCATATATTTCATGAATTCTTTATTAAGTTTAATCATTTAAATATATATTTTGTTAAAGTTAGAAATAACTTCCTTTTTTCTGAAAGTGGCTATACAAGTACTTCATAATTATGGAAAAATAGTTACATCTAATATATCAACAAGACTATGGGGATATGTCAGAAAAAAACACTTTCACGAAATTTAAACATTATAGATCATTTTTTAATAGACTAAAATTTGTCGTATTATTTTTAAAATTTGTTTAAGAAAATGTATTAAACAATGTCGTCATCACAGTTGCGTGGATTGACGATTTTGAGAATTGGGGAAATTATTCATTTTTTTAATTAGCCACCTTAAAGTCAGTTGGTTTTTGCAGTCATTTTGTGTAAACCCTTCTCCACCCTTGAATGAATGTCCTTCTGTTTATATATGCCAAAATGCTTGAAGTGTTATCTAATTAATTTAAACAATATCTAATATAAGGATGATATCTCCTCCATTCTGCCAAAACTGACAGTAGACCTCGTGTCACGCCTCAATGACTTGTCACACCCGATTGGTTTTGTCAACGACGCCAAGTGGTCTACCTACTGGGTGTCTTCCTTCCTGAGCAATGTTTCGCTGA
Source organism: Coelogynopora nodosa (assembly GCA_034780555.1). Classification (NCBI taxonomy): domain Eukaryota; kingdom Metazoa; phylum Platyhelminthes; order Proseriata; family Coelogynoporidae; genus Coelogynopora; species Coelogynopora nodosa. The sequence goes on along the minus strand of JAUZND010047422.1, from coordinate 3,355 downwards.
CCGTTGACCTCGGGGATCAGTTCCAGGTATAGTTTCAGTTTGATTGATTTGACCAGATGCCACGCATGACAATTAATAGACTTCGTTTATAACATGGCACTTAATATGAAAATACACATGTATGTATATTCAACTTTAATTTTGCAGTTTTGACATTTTCAATTTCTTGGTGCGGTGTTGTTTTGTAATTTATAAATACTGCGAAATAAGGGTTAATATCGATTATGTTACAACCATTTAGTTGATATACCACTATTATTAGTAATGTTATATATTAATACATTAATATAAATAAATGAATATACATTCTATTAAAGTAAATTAAATTAAAATGTGTTGTGTGTTAATAATGCGCATGATTAATAACAAATTTAGTTAATAATTTGTTTTTAACATATGAGTTTTTGCATTATATAAATTATTAAAAAATCTTATTAAATGTTACAATTTAAAAGTAATAAAGATAAATGACTGAAAATTAAAACCTACCTTATAATAATAGAATATATAAACATTTATTCGTTAATATTCTTTTTGAATCTTATCCAGAGACCACTGTCTAGCTAATAGTATCACTAACATTTTTGTTAGAATAACTAATTATATATACACAGCACATATTTTCAGGAAGTAAGTAATTATTGTGCATTTTATATTATGGTTTAGCCATCTTATTTTGTGCATTTACCTACGTATTCTACTTTCTCTCCTTCACCCTCTGTTCTCCTCCTTTATTGGTGATACAATTGTTTACTTTTTGAAAATATTTACTGTATAAAACAGATTTTTCATTCTAAAATTCTACTGTTACTATTAACTTGATAATGGTATCTGGATCAGATTAAAATGACGTTTTAATAAATTGCGTTATTGTTGTTTTTTTAGCAATGTGGCTTTAGTTTACCGTAGTCGATTATGGGTTCTATTAATATTTATGAAGAAATTTATTACTAATTAAGTATAGTGAATAAATTAATAGTTATAAGTAAAATACAGCAGTGTATATTTTTAAATTATGTCTTATTAATATATATTTTTTCTAATGAAATATAATTGCTATCTACATATTATTGTATTATATAACTAATTTATTTATTCATTCATGAATAAATTTATGATTAAGTTATTAAATACAGTCGCGATTGGAATATACGGTACCATTTATTTTCAAGATAACCAGACTTGGGAGCTAAGCATCCCATCTGGGATTCCAGAAAAGACCCCAAAAATTCCAGTCCTGTGGACCACTGCTCTGCGTTATCTTTTTACTTTCTCTATACATGTCGGCAGGTGTTCATTATCCTGATGACCTTCTACAGCCCGGTGCCGCAGACTCTCACCATCGAGCGTCAGGAGCAGGGTGGAGGGGATTGGCAGTTCTGGCAGCGATACGCCTCGGACTGTCAGCAAAGTTTTGGGCTGAAAAACAACGGTCAACTTGCCTCCTCAACCGGTGTTAACTGTCTCAGTTTGACTGAGTGAGTTTTGTTGTCTCAAGAATTAATTATGTGAAATGAAAAGTACCGATTAAAAAAGTGTGGACATGTGCTCTACATACAGCCATCAAAATATTAAATTTATGTTGAAAGTTGTTTGTAAAAAACTCTTTTTTAAAACATTTATTATTGATCCTCATGTAGTTTTAAAAACTAGAGAATTTTGTAATTTGTCGAAACCGGAGTTTAGTGCTTTACATTTTTTTTAAATCGAAAAACTAAAGAAGTCCATCAAAAATAATTAATTAAGTAAAGGTAATACAGAATACGCTCTGGAAGATATAAAAATATGATATTAGTCATGACTTTAGCATCCTAAATTCGAAAAATTGTTTAAATAATTACAGTTTCGGTCAATTTTTGGATATTTTGAATTTTTGGCCGGCAGATCACGTGCGCAAACAACACATACCGTACCAATGTTGGTGAGGCATTTTAGAAGACATTACTAACAATTAATGAACAATATAATAACTGATACATTTCTATCTCTTCCTGAGCATATTCTGTATTACTTTTACTAACTTAATAAATTCTTTTTGATGGACTTCTTTAGTTTTTGCTATTTTTTAAAATTTAGGACGCTAACTCCGGTTTTACCCGTAATTTTCTATATAGAATATGGTAGTTTTAAAATCATCTGCATTTAAAAATAGCATATTTTTACAGTCTATAATCCTTATATTATTTTATTTATTAATATTAATATGTGAATCGTGTATTATTTTGAAGTATGGTAAATCTGGTTTGTACAGGGAAGATATGATGCAATAATATGAATGAATATGAAATGGGCGATATAAATAGATTATGGTGTGGACGATAACCGAGAATAATTATTTTTTAAATCAAATAAAATAGCTGAAATTTACAGTATAAAACCTCTGTATAAATAACTGACATAAAATTTTTGCGAATTGTCCATTTATAGCCTACACAAAAATTAACATTTCCTAAAAGTCTTGCAACTCTAACTATAAGGGTTGAAAGATCTCACTGGACACCACAACCATCAAGGCGTCCATTGCAATCTCTATCATTACTTCCAAACACGAGTCACTTCGACAATATCACCTACAAAAACACCCTTGCATCCACATAGTTTAACATCGTCACCCATGCCATCCAATATCTTACACACAACCTTCTCCTGAACATACTCCGCCAAAGATCAACATCACAGAAACTATGCTACCACATCACTCTCCTCACATAATTCCGCAGAAACTCTTGCCGAGCTCCTATAACAAATAACAACACTTTCTTCACGCCACATCCCCAAATGTGATTATTGCAGGCAGAAATGGAAAATGTTTACTTAAAGTAACTTTTGCAAGTCACTCTAATATTAAATATCATTTTGAGGTCGTAACACGTATAAATTTGGTTATAAAAATTAAAAGCCATTTTTCTCAATTTTTTGTATTTCATACACGGCTTAAAGATTTTCTCAAGAAAGCTGTAGCTTGGGCAAATTTCAGTTCTTTTGACTAGTTTTGTAATTTTTAAGTGAAAGATAATTTTCTGTTTAACATGAATTTTTAGCTAACTCCAAAAAAGGACGTCTACCTAAGCGCGGTGTTTTTTTGTACCATCCCAAATACACGCCAACAAGCCTGCGGTCAAACACCACACGATGCCACACACATATTTAACTGCCTCTCACACCCTACACATATCACACACTAATCTTTGGATTAACCTTCTAGAGGTCCGCTGACTTTATCTTCGGTCCTGGGTGACCGGCTCTGATTCAGGTACTGTGCCAACAACATCAAATTACGCTACAAATTACTGGACACTATGATAGAAAAAGGTGTTCCACTAAAGTTTGTGAAATGGATCGCGGGCTTCCTGCA
>JAUZND010047411.1:0-20015 GCA_034780555.1 Coelogynopora nodosa | reverse complement strand
TTTTTTATTATATTATATGTATAATTATTATTTACGAATTAGTATATACGAATAAATCTTTACGAATAAAATAGTTTAGAATATTTATTTATTACGAATTATTGATATACGAATATTTCTATAAAAATATTCATTTACGAATTAATATTTACCAATTTTCGTATACGAATATTTATTTACGAAAATTTTATTTACGAATTTTTGAAATTTACGAATTTTTGAAATTTACGAATTTTTGAAATTTACGAATTTTTGAAATTTACGAATTTTCAATATGAACCCATTTGACCTTGAACACATTATTTAATGGAGAACTTTGTTTATTTATTTTTATTTTTTTAAATTTACACATCGAATAATTTCTGCTTACAGAGAATTCAATATTGATAAAAACTTGTATGTGTACACAAGATCGTAAGTCAGCTATAACAAATAGTATAACATACAATGTAGTTACTTAAAAGCATGTTATGAATGGGGAGCTGTTAACTGATAAGCAGTAAATGACAACGAGATCAAAGGGAGCATATTTATATAAAGCAAACTACAAGCATAAGATGATATAAACTTCTTCCTGATTACAGGAAGCTTTGCATCTTTCACACAGAACCAGTCGTCATTTGGGCGTCCTTAACTTGATGTAGCCTGAATATTGTCTTTCGTCGACTGATCATATGATGTTATAATGGGGACACACGACGACGTAGTGGATGGTCAGGTTTTGTTATCTGTTTTATTTGATCGAGCACAATGTGTTCAAAATGTGTCGCATCCTGGTTTCCTCGGTGGCTTTTCTCTAGGACATTGTTCGAGCAGTTTCCAAATCATTTAAAGACTGCTTTTTGTTCTGTTACTATATCTGTAGAAACCCAGCTGGTGCGGTGTATTCAAGAAAGCGCCGGATACAAGTGCGATAAATAATAATAATATAAGTGTTTATTTGGGTAACATAGTACATTAATCAAAAGTTTGTACTGCAATGGAGTGAGGTTAAACAAAAAGTAAAAGCTGTTTACTTGAAATATATTAGAACAATATATATAGAAAAGAATATACATGTATAGTAGACCACAATGCGGAGGGGATTACTGATTGATAATGTCGTTTTTGGAGAGAAAAAAAGTGTATCTGAAGGTAGAGCGTCCGAAGGGTTTGGTAAAAATGTAATGGAGCGTAGGAGCACGTGAGGTGTTAATTGGTGCAGCGGACGATTGCGGTTTGAGTATGACACGAGAAAGAGTTTATTAGCTTTGCGATATTCGTAGTCTTGTTTTTTGAAATTGAAAATTTGGCGGAATTTCCTTGTAGAAAATTATGATTTTGAAAGCTCTCTTTTGAAGTTTTTTGGGATTTGGAGTCAAGGATTTCGGAGTGATATGCAAGGATAAAGGCAGGTAAGTCCATTCGTATTCCCATTTTCGAAACATCCTCTATCTTGTATTATATTCTTCCTTAGTTGCAATAGCAAATATTCAGAATCTTTTAAGAGGCAAGCTTTACCGAAAACTTAAGTGAAAAAGATCAATTTTATTAACAAAGAATATAAAAGGTTGACGAATCGATTTAAAACGATATGACCAGTTGGTTTAAATTAAAAATCATGATTAATAACACAAACATTTTTTTAATTTGTTAAAAAAAGTGACAGTTGCATATAAGGAATCAAAACAAATAATATATTGGTGATATATATATAATGCCTATGCATGATTAATGGATATATATGATTATGCCTATGCATTATTAATGGTTATATACAAAAATAGATGTTAATTGTTTTATAAAAAATGTAATACAATAAATACGAATATTCATTTAAATTTATACATAAATACATACATATGTATTATAATTACATATATATACATATATACAGATGTGCATTTAAACAGGTTTATATTTCAATAAAATACGAGTAAAACTTTTTTATAGGAAAAATGAATATGTTTAATAAACTCGTTAAAAAATTATCTATTTTAGCTTCACTGTAAATTAAATATCTATTTACATCATTTTTTAATATAAATTTATATGATTCCAATTGCAAAAACCTTTTCATACATTCCTTACTTTTCGGTACATAGGTTTAGATTTCTTCGTTATAAGACGTACATTATAATATATTATATTACGTACACATCATATAGTGTAGTGTTAATGCTTTTATACGATTATTTATTTATCTTATGCAATTATCTTCAGACATTTCCCATGGCATTTAATTTATCGAAGTACTCTGTTTACTTGAATATATTTTTGTTGTCATCGTATTATAAACCCTCCCAATATCTATCTTTTCCCGGTTGGTGATTAAACAAGAGTATGGAGAACAAATTCTCTCGTACATTTACTAAACATACATAATGATTTTATGAAACTAATTTTTGATAAACGCATGAATGAGCAGGAGAAACTCTAACTTAACGCGAAAATATTTTTTTTGTAACACGATCACATTTAAAAGTAACATCCGCAGCGACACATATATAAATGTCACAATCAAAAAAAATCTTATAAAAAGAAACGAACAGGTTCAAAATAAAAATTATTCATTGATGATGAATATTGTTTAGAGTATTCCTATTTAATTTCTGTAGCTATAAAAACCAGGAGCATAACAGCAAAATAAAAAAAATACAAATGTATAAAATCATTTATATATACTTGCGAACATTTAGCGTTAAACCTTCTATAAAATAACTATTTGCGTTTTTGTATTGGTCGTAATAAGTACAAGTATTTATTGTATATTTTTATTGGCATTTGCACTTATCACCGAGTTGTACATTATCTCATAATCTACCGGTGTACATAATAAATAATACAAAAGAGAAGTAAACCACAAGAAAACAACCACATCGTCTGATGTTTGTCAAAACAAAGATAGTAACAGTCGATACAAATTAATCAATCAATCAATCAATCAATAATTATTGATTATAATCAGTCCATACAAAGTACTTACCGTGGGCCCACCAATTAAATATATCTAGTTAAGTTAGAAGTCTCATTGATCCAGTGATATTATTAGTCCAAAATTCCGATCGATCCATCAAACATTCTCATGAATCCCGTAATCTCATTGGTCCAACATTGCAATTGATCCAGCAATCACGTTTGCCAAGTAAAATTTCCGATACTTAAGTCAGTGTGTGCATTCTAGGTGCGTTTACCTGTTTTCTTCTGACTCTATTGACTCTATTGTTAACGGGAGACACCTGAAAGTCGTAACGAGTGTTTGGACCGAAGTTACAAGAAGAACGGATAGATCTAAACGGATGATGCCAAAATCGTTTGCGAGTTCTTTTTGATCAAAATACTAATTATGGCAGATTATATTGATATTTCTGACAATTTCTGTGATTCTTGTCTCTTGGGGTGTTTCTAGGAGAGATATATGGTGGAAGTCAAGAAGAGTGGTGTAAGACGTGATGTTCACATGGCAAAATTAAGCTCATCTTCTAGACGGTTTATACTTCATCATAAAATACTTCTACAGGGTATAGATGAGATCAGTTACGAGAGATTTACGTCCATATAAAGGCAAGGTATCTAAAATGCCAATGGATATGGTTTATACATACTCTAAATTATTGTACGACAATGCAGATGAAGTGATCCATTTTGAAGCTGCTTAACACTGACTGTATTCATAGTAGGCCTTTCAAAGTTGACTTAACTTTAGATATTCCTTATCCTTATGGAAGCACCAATTGGAGAGGGGGTCAAAATTAACCAACTATGTTTGATAGTTTATTACCTAAAATTTACCAAAAGTAAACTATCATTATCAAATTTTCAGTACCTGCCACTAATTCACAATGTATACTTTCGATTCCATTTATTTTCGTAGAATATTCTGGAGAACTTGATGAGATAATGCATGTCTCAAAGCAAGCTAACATATCAATTTCTATTCATTTTATAAACTTGATAAATATATAAAATTATAAAAGCTTTCAGACTTAAACTTCCATAATCACCTACATTCTTACATCTCGTTTTCCAAATTTGTTGTTGCGCTCAATTATATAGTTAGCACATATTTGTCGGTAAATTTACACCTAAGCAAACCTATAATTGAAGAATACATTATATATTTAAAAACAACTTGAAAACTAAAATATAATATACTAGATTGATAAAGAAAATGTCCCTGCGTCGATTATATAATGGTGGGTCCTCCTGACCCTCCAGTCCTTAACGCCTCCTCCGGCTTAACATGCCTCCAAAGGCGCCTGTTACTATGGTTATGAGTCGATACTCCCCGCTATCGTTGGCCAAGTGACTCTTATCATGGCGTATATTTCATTCTCGAGATTCGAAAGTAATGTAATTTTCTTACAAAAAGTTTCTAACAGAAATTTTCAATGAGTGCAATTTGTAGGCTGTTTTATTCATGTAAATCCTTCTTTATTTCAATAAAAAATAGGAGTAGGATTTTAATTATTATTAGTAACAAAAGTTGCCTTTTAATAACGAGAATGCTGTAACAAGTGCACAGTACAAGAAAACAATGTTTAATTCTAAATAATAATAATTTGTCAATGATTTGTTAATATTTAGGAAGTTACTTTTAAAGATGAAATAATATTTTCTGTTTGATGAGTTGAACGTTTGTATAGAAAGGATGTTTTTCTTATTTTCGTGAATTATACTGCCGTGCTACGATAAAAGACAGTAGGCTATCTGCATTTTTGTCAATTTTGATTTTATGACAGTTACTCTTAAACAAAATGACAAAATCTGCTTGACTTAAATTCATATCTGCATGCTTTGATGTAAGTATCCACATTGTAAAAGCAGCAAGTGTAAACAATTTGTTATAATACTACGACAAAGGTAGTATCTACATAGGCTACAATTAAAAAACAGTATAGACTACATATAGTAGGTGTAGATACTGTTCTTTGTCATGTATATGCAGATATGCACAGATAAAAAGGGTAGCGATAGTCTATTTAGAAAGTTATATTGCATACATATATACTGGCAGGTACTGCTTTTTGTCATAGTAAATTACTGCCTAATCTTAGAGGGTCTTTTCCATAAAATTTTACTTTGTTATATGTTTTGACATTTATGTATTATCAATAGATACATTTGTTACTGGTGCAATCTATACTAAACATGCTATTTTATATTTAATTTTCAATATTTGCCATGTAATCCATCCTATTTAACAAAAATAATGTTATATTTTAAAATAACCATTAGAGTAAAATTATAACAATACTATATCACAAAATACACTAACTGCGTATTTAAAAACGTCAACTATTATTTTTCCATATTCTTCCTGTTGCTACTTCATGGTTTGGGTAAAAATAATCTAATGCTAGTTAACAATTAACTTTGTCAATAAACCGTAAGTGTAATGTACATATATTTTTAAATATGCATACAAAACAGTAACTGCCTAAAAATTCCTAAAAACAAGTATTTAAAAAATTATATTTCCTTTGATCCAAGAAGTATTAAGGCTATAAAAATATATTTACCTAAATAGTTGCTTCAAAAGAAAATAGTATCAAAGCCAATTTCACTAAATCGTAATTTCTGGAAAATAGATATTTTGTAATTACTGTCTTTTATCGTAGCATAGTAACGCTGAAAACTGTTATGTTTCAAGATAGGTATATTTACTAATTCTGGTCAACTTAGAATGGATACTATCTGAGAACTGGGACTATGTAGGCAAAATGTAGTTCTGCTATTTCTAAAGGTGATAGTCGCATTATTAGTCGCACTATCGCCTAATTATAAGCAATATACAAAAATCATGAAAAAGATTAATAAAAAGAGGAAAACATAATACTGATAAGAAAACTATAAGAATCAAATATTATTTATACTTCTTCAATTCTTTCAATCATATTTAGGTAACAGAAGTGTTAAAGTTGACTGAAACAAATTATTTAATTATTAAATTTTCGTCTAATTATATATATACATTGTATATATGGTGACCTATTTTATTAAGATAGTTATGTCATATAATATCTTCACATGAGGAATTGCAGCGTACAACGTTAATTTAAAAATATTGTTTTACACATTTTAAAATATTTAAGTAAAACCTTGAATTAGAGAAGTATTAAAAATGTTGAGTTTTCTTAAATTAAAAAAATTAACAATCTGTCTTTCTAAACTGCTTTTAATTTAGTTGATTTATTATATATTCAAAGCTATTTAAAATGTCAGATTAACTTTAATTTATTTAAAATGCTATTTCTAGAAAAATAGAGAATTACCTGAAATACGTTATTTTATTGAATTTACTCATATATAATAATAATTTTAAAAGAAAAAATCTTTTATCACAGCAATTGCACGGTAATAAAAATATGATTTTTTACAATGAAAATAACAAATTTAAAGTTATATTTTTGAACAATTTCCATAATTTTTATAACAAATAATTAAATATATTATATTGCACTTCGGTTTATATATACGGAAGCAACAACTATTTTAGCTTATTCAATTGAAATATTCTAAAATCAACTTAATGCAACAAAAGTATTACCTACAAGCTATTGTTCAATGTTGACTTGTCGAAAGTAATCACAAACTTCCGTAACGAATTTTTCTATTATTTATTAATGTTTCGGGTGAGATTCATGCAGTTAAGAATGGAATGAAGTGATTCTTTAATTTAAACCTATATTTATTTGTTTATACCAAATACGGTGTACTGTTTATAAAGATAAGGATCTCAGTATTTTTTATAGATTCTTTAAGATGTTCCTGTAATAGACAAGTTTATAGGAAAGCAGTAAGAAAACTGTATTTTATCATATAATAGACAGAACAACCACCCTTTTTAAAACCAAAAATTGAAAAATATTTAATGTTCGTTAAATAAATAGTTCAAGTGGATATTATAAAATTGCATTTGTTCACTTTAAATTTTATAGATGATTATTATGTATTAATAGTCATTTATTGTAAATAATTTGGCACTATTTTACAAGAACGCTGGACTTGTCCAATTTTCACATTTAAGTGATTAACTTCTTTTAAATGTTGTTAAAAAAGACGTTACAATATAAAATACAGGATGTATGGCTTACCTTCAGACATCAACACATCATGTACTTTTTTATTGTTTTTAAAAATAATTTATATTTGCACTGAATTTTAAAGTATTATTGAAACACTTCCATTATTCGTATCTATCTATAAAAGAAAAAAATATTTAGATTTTTTTTTACGAAATATAATTACACATTTCTAATGTGACTGTCAATATTCTACTTATCGAAATTGAATACGTTTTTAATAATCGCATAATAATTATTTTTAAATTTGTGAAATAAAAAAAGAAACCGATCAATAGATAATATTTTTAAAATAGTTTGTAACATATCAGTATAATAAATATAATATTTTTTTAATTATGACATTATACTACTATATATATATACTACTCCATAAATACATTGCTAAATTGAATTGTATTAAAAATCAACTAACAATGTCAACTATGTAAATAAGCCTATATAATAAATCCTTTTTATTATAATATATATAATTCAAATACTTTTGTCTTATTTATTTGCTTTGAAAAAAATCGTATTAAAAGAAATATATTTATATTCTATACAATATTATACAAACGCAGCCCTTTATATTTCCTAGTCAAGGCGTTAGAACGAAATATGATACCGCATATTTATTAGAGTACTAAATGTGTCAGACATAACCTATGCGATTTACGGGCTTTCTATATTAATAGAACACCTTAACAGATACATGTTTCAGAGTGTTGTTTAATATTTATTGTTGCCTAAAATAAATACATATGTCTCAGGGTGTTTTTATTAAAGACGCCTTAGAATTAATTTTTATATATGTACATTATATAAGTTTTAATTATGAAATTGAAGCATTTGGTATATTTGTAATGCTCTTGTTTTATTTATATTTGTCGTGGTTATCATGTAGGTTCAAACATTGCATTCAAATACTCTAGTAACATTTAAAAAGTCACATTTTTCAATATTAATCAATATTTAATAGGCTGAATGGAATTGTTTCGTACCTCACAGAGTTGGCGCAGATCCCCCCTGTTCCATTCCTTTGACCCACACAAATATTATGACGCAGTTTTACCCATTCTTTACCTAAGTGTTACTTATTTTTACTTAGTTTTACCCATTACTTACGTAGTTTTACCCATTATTTACTTAGTTTTATTCATTACTTACGTAGTTTTAACCATTACTTACGTAGTTTTACCCATTATTTACTTAGTTTTATTCATTACTTACGTAGTTTTAGCCATTATTTACTTAGTTTTATTCATTACTTACGTAGTTTTACTTATTATTTACTTAGTTTTATTCATTATTTACGTAGTTTTATCCATTATTTACTTAGTTTTATTCATTACTTACGTAGTTTTTCCCATTATTTACATATTTTTAATCATTATTTACGTTATGTAACCCATTTTTACGTAGTTTCACCCATTCTTTACGTTATTTAACCCATTTTTACGTAGTTTTACACATTCTTTATGCAGTTTTACCCATTATTTTCTTAGTTTTACCCATTCTTTACGTAGTTTAATTCATTCTTTACGTAGTATTAGTATTATTAACCAGAACTAATTAATACGTATTGTTGTGGAATAATTAAAATTTTATTTCGTTAAAAATTATAGTAAATTCATATTGTCATCAAACTTGATTGAAATATTAAATACTAAAATTTAAAAAGTAAATTAATACACAACAATTAATGGGCTACAGTGATTCTAATATTATTTCTGAACAACTACATTCTTTGTTGTGATTCGTTAAATATTAAAACATGTTGAATTATCTATCTTTTATCCTATTGAACTACTAAACTTCATAAAAATCCTCAAAAATAAAGATTCAAAAGTTGAACTTCCAAGACAACCTATCAATATTTTGGCTTTTACTGTTTTGTTTAGTTCTCCAATGTATATAAAACAACACTTCAAAAGATAGTGGTCGGCTATTTCCACTAGATCAGGTATTAATCACTGTGCTCGAGTATAAATAACTCTCTTGAATTTGTGAATAAAATGTAAAACATTTGTTCTACTTCTTTTTATACTTGTGATTTTATACAGAACACTTTACGCCAAATCTTTTTTTAGTGACTAATATTAATGCACATATATATTTTATTATTGAAATGTATGGCTATTCTCAAAACACTTATATATTTTGCAGTTAATAGTTTATTTTTAAAGTATTTTTGGACTTTACAGTAAAGGTCTTGTTGCAATTATCAATATTTTTTGGGGATTTATGCTTTGATATTGAATTTTTTCTTTTCAATACTTACATAAAATGTGAACCCCAGATTTTAAATAAGATAAAAGGAGCACCAATGGGAGTCAATGCCGCTCTTATCATTGCAGACCTTTTCTTATCCTTGAAATAATGTATTTATATTTCTAAATTTAATAACTGCAAACCTGTGCTTGATCATAAAGTTTCTAATAATTTAAGATACATGGATTATATAGCAACTATAACTAATTTTGTTGACTAAAAAAATGTCCGAACATACTTTTATTAGAACAAACCAATTCTAATGGTCTTCAAGATACCTTCTTAGATATTTATATTCAAGTTATTAATAAAATATTTTACACCAAAATTTACCATAATGTTGATAATTGTAACTTCAAATTTTAATTATATATTTTTTCATTTCCTGTTAGTAATATTCGTTCCATAATTTCTTACATAACAGTTTATACTGTCAAATAATTACTAGCTTTGACGACAATGTTTGTATGTATCCCGCAGATCTTACTTTTAGATTCTCTCTTATTTTCAATAATCTTATCGAACGAGGTTTCAATAAAAACAGTTTCATTAAATGCTATACATCTTTTTGGCTTAGACATACAATCTTAATAGAAAAATATTGTAATGATAATGTACCTGATCTTATCAAATATTGCATTCTCAATTAAAAAATACATATTTAACATATATCCATTCTAACTTAGGAAAATTCTCCTAATAATAACATATTCAACCAGTCTGGTCAGTCATTATATAATGCTGGTAACTCAATTTGCAATATCGATATTCTTCATTCAATATCGATATTCTTCATTCAATATCCAATTTTATTCATTGTGATATATTAACAATTTTTCATTTTAACAATGACGATGACCTTCAAAGCCAGTTGAATTCTATATTAATCAATCAAATTCTAATATTTTAAATAAGAAAATAACAATTCATATTTTTTAAATCACCTTATTTTACAGCTTCTGTTGATCAATCTTTTAATAATAAGGGCCAACAAGTTGTCAATGAAGCATATATTTTCCTTTTCCAAAAGTTCGATTCTAATACTCACATGTTTGTTTTATGGATAATTTTATATCATATAATATTTCCAATACTTTCCAGGAAATTTACTATTAATTTGATAATATTGGAGTTTCCCGTGATAAAGGTATTTCTTGATATGTTTGTCAAATAATCTCTCCTGAAACCTATAAAACCTGTATTAACTGTCCTTTCAATAGACTGCATATAACCATTACTTCCATTAACCTTTTCCCCAACATTCTTGTAAATTTAATTAATAGTTTTAAGACTATCAGATCGTATAGAATTACACAAAATTCAGTTTTAATCACCCACCCTTTAGAAATTAATTTTTCTAATCGCAATTACTTGTTTTTGGCATTATATAATACCATATTTGTACTCGCAATATCTATAAACATTTTATTGAATTTATTATGGTTAGTTCAAATGTATTAATGATAACATCATTTCTTAACTAAAATATTCTCATCATGACATTTTACATAATAGTAAACCTTACATATTCTTTTACAATCAAATAGTTTAGTTATTTGTTATGATACCGGAATAGGAAGTGTGACGTTTACAAATTCTAAAATCAATTAAACACGCCACTGAGGGTCCTAAGCCCCGCACCATAACAACAAAAAAACTAACTATTATGGATCCTCCTTTCACTTGGTTTGTCTAATGGCTTGGTTTGTCCATTGTCCACTGTTCCAGGGTGTTCCACAGGAGTGACTTATCATCTTATCATATAACAGCACTTTTGCGTTTTGTACAAGGAATTCTAGCGGATTTGTTCTGTTATGTGTTTTAGTCTGGATTATTTGAAGTTTGTTGTTTCAAATACTTTCTAGAAGCTGTTCGTTGTATTATTTATTTTCCCAATTATATTGCCATTCTCTTTACATTCTAAAAACTGAACTTTTACTATCATATTTTTATATGGTTCCTTATCTTTTCTTTCATGTTTGAAATAGGTTCAACTGAGGAAAAGTTTCTATCAATCAATGCAAGTGAAAGAACAACCTATCAGAACTTAAATTATGCATTTTGTGAGCAGATATAATGATAGAAAATATATACGTCGATTACTCATCATTGTACTTTAAAGGAAGCAATGGCCTATATGTATTGTTATTGATATTTGTGTTTTACTATGTCCATAAAGTTATTGTTGCTAGCTTTAGAGCAGACATGTGTATCAATAACATTCAATTAGCGTCCTCTTTGGTAAATGTGTCTAATGAAAATGCTCTTTGCCTTTTGCCTGCGTCGCTCTGAACCTTTTATGTGTGGAATTCACATTTTGTTCCAATACTCGTTTGTCATATTATATCATTTGAAGTTCGACAATTATTGAACAGTCTTCTTCTATATGTTTATTTAAATGTTTAGCTCTCTTCAACTAAATCAATCAACGTTTTCTACGTTACGCTACATTATTATTACATTATACTGGTTCTAATCGCGTTTTTTTAGGAGACCGATAGCGCTAATTGTATTGTCATTTATTATTTGTGTCATTTATTTTCATTTCCATTAAGACAACTATTTTTGCCGCTTAAAAAATAAGACAGTATTTTTGTTACTTAAAAGTTTGCAATGTAATAAGTGGATAAAGGTGTTTATAGATTTTATTTAGTTTATCTAAATTTAGATAAACAATTCTTTTTAAATTTAGTTTTGATCACATTAATTGATTTATGATATTGCTTTGAAGATTTTATAACATATTTTAAAACAATATATTTAAACAACAAAAGATG
This sequence comes from Coelogynopora nodosa, assembly GCA_034780555.1. Taxonomy (NCBI): domain Eukaryota; kingdom Metazoa; phylum Platyhelminthes; order Proseriata; family Coelogynoporidae; genus Coelogynopora; species Coelogynopora nodosa. The sequence goes on along the minus strand of JAUZND010047411.1, from coordinate 7,921 downwards.
GATAATCATATTTACATTGTAGCAAACATTTGTTTTGTTATATATATTTAATTACCATAAATCAGAATTTTTAAATATTTAAATAGAGCGATTGACTTGTTTTAGCGGTTGACGAAGCTACAGTACATGTAACAATGTTATAAATATTGCGCTGAATAATATTTATAATAAATTATTAAAATATTTAATGAAAGTTTTTATAATTAATAATTAATTACTATATTCACCTTTTCTGAATTATTTTTTACGGAAATTATATATATGTATGCCGAATTCTATATTAATTACATGGCATTATAAGTAAATTGTAAGTGCATTGTAAGTGCATTTTAAGTGCATTGTAAGTGCATATTAAGTGCATTGTAAGTGCATTGCAAGTGCATTGTAAGTGCATTGTAAGCGCAAATTCAATAAGAGCAATTTATATTTCTGTCTTAACCCAATTCTGAACACCAAGTGGGGGGTCAAATCAACCCACCAATGTTTGATAGTTTATTACTCAACATATAATTGGGACGTTCATCCTGAAAGGTTCAGTACCTGCATCGAATTGTTAAGAAGTACTTTCGGTTCAACATATGCTCGTAATATATGCAGAAGATGAACATTAATGATGTAATACTTTGATCAAAATGAGATAAACATAGCCTTGTTTCGATATTAAAAAATAAAATTTGTTTGAATCAAAACGTTTTCAAGCTGAACCTTTCATTGATCACTCACATCTTTATATACTTTCTGATAAATGATTTGTTTCTGATGCTTACTGATAACTATTATGATGTCATTTGTGATAAAAAATAGGATAATAACAGATTTTCTCATTTTGTTTCCACCCCATTTAATGCAACAAAATTGGCACGTCTTCGTTCATTGATAACATCATTCAGATATTCTATTAAATTTTTCTTTCATAAATTAAGAAGCAAAAGTCTAGTACCGATATCAAAATGTTCAACAGTATAACAGTTTAACCGAAGTATACTTTAATATTGATTGTGGATGCATTGTAGACGATTCTATTTGGATTTTAGCGTAGTGTAGCGGTTAGCGCGCTGGCCTGCAAACCAGTAGGTCAGCGGTTCGAGCCTCGCTTCGTTCTCCTGGTTGTAGTAAACTGTTAGCGCTGTCGTATTGAGTTAATGATATTGGCTGATCCAAGCTTTTGCGTGAAGCCAATCAATCTAAATATGTGATACACGTCAAATAAGATACGAAAAATACTCTTTAAAAAAATTTTTTTTTGAAAAATTATTAAATCACGAATAAAAAAATGTCATAACGTCATATTGAATTAATATTATTACGTGAAAAAATACAGTAACAAAAAGTGTCAATATCTAAAGAAAAACTATGTTCTGTGACAAAAGGAATATGATATTATTGTGATAAATATACTTTAAAATAAATTTTTCATGGAAAATATACCTACTGTTTTGATGATGAAGATATTTATGAGATGACAACAGATAAATTTTACTTTGTGTTTTCATACCTTTACAATTTTTTCAAAAAAACGTTAAAAAAATAAATTACTGAAAAAAAGATAACAAATAACATCTAATTTTAGTCAAATATATCACTTTTGAGCAAGCAATGGATGATGTCATGAAATGGTATCTGTCGATTAAATATATTCAACACAATGAAAGCAACATTTTCAAGATAAGTTTAATCCGACTCTCGTCCTCGTAATTTAGTAGTCTAATAATTTTAACTTTCATGTTGTGTGATACTATGTATTGTATAATTGTAATATGTAATGATAACTATTACTAAATGTGTTTAAATCACGTTGTCACAAATCTCCTGTTCATTATGCTTAGAATACAAGATTGATACGGCTACAGTTACCTTTTAACAATTTTTTTAATTTGTTCGCAACAACTAATTTTCTAAATAATTCATTTTTGCTTGAAAATGTGTTTAATAAATCTTCTATGTGTAACGCAATTAATATTTGTTTAAATAGTTTTAAATTGTTATCATAATTAAATATGTTATTGTTGTTAATAAGATCTATATTTCACAAACATTTCCTATTGCATTCTAGTAATATTGAATAATAGTTGGTAAAATTTGATAACATTTGATAATATTAGCTAAACTCAAGATATTAAAATAAATGCTGATATTTTGGTGACAATAAAATACGATTTAGTTATGCAACATTTAAAAATTGTGAAAAATAGTCCTTCTAATTTATAAAACTAGGTTTTAGCTATTATATTACATTGAATTAGAAAGAAAAATAATTATTTTAGTGCAGTTTCTAATTTTGACACTGCGATTTGATATTAGTAGTATATGAAGAGTGTATTCGGCCACCCCCTATCCCCCAAAAAAACTAGTATTTCTATTTAGTTATTTTTAAAGCACTATCAGCAACAGCAGCAGCACCTTGAATAGAACACTGTGTTTGCATGACATCTCACCGTGCTAGCCCTTGTAGAGGTTGGTTACACGAATGACCAATTGATACAGGCCGAATCCGTACTTGAAGGCACCGAGAACCTTTTTCTTAGCCAAGCAGTGTCCTGTGAATTATAGGTTGGTCAAACAGAAAGAGGTAAATCTGATGTTGAGTTGAGTGTTTTGTTAACCTGACTCTCAAAGTGATTGATTGCTTCGTAGGGATTATGATCGTCATTTTTTTCGATACCCAGGCGACCATTTTCAGCCACCCAGTTATTAATTCGTTTGGTCATAATATATGATAAAATGTATACTTCTGAATTCCCTTTAGCAGTCCGGATCGATTGGCAATAATGACGCGGTATTATTGGCCTTATCCGTACCAGTCTTGACAACTTGACCAAGCTTTATAGCGACATCACCCAAATCTCGTGTGACATCAGCAGCGTTAATGAAAAGTTTCACCATGAGATAAAGATAAAATAATATAGCGACTTGGAAAGTGTAGACGATAGCGCTGGAATACGACCGTTCATGGCAAGAATTAGAAGTGGAATAAATTTTAGCTGCGATAGCTTCTCTATTTATACTATTTCTGAAAAACATTGCTGGGCGGGTTGTGTGGGGTTAGGGGTGGGTTAGAGGTGCAAGTCATATACTACTATAATATTATAATTTAATTTTATATTGAATATTGTATTGGTTTTCTAACTTTAATTAACACTACTATGCTGCTTAAGGGTACAGCTATTACTGAATTGTCATATTAGTATATAATTTTAAAATACCATAAGTTTTTATTATATAATTTTGCATATTAAAATCCTAATTATCATGTAGAAAAATATAATATTTTTTAAAGTTTTATTGCTGAATATATGAAAACAAGATTACCCCTAATATTGATATGTTATAAACTAATTATATGAGCTTACACAATAGAATTACACACCTGAAAATTATTATTTAAAAGCTTGAATTGGAATTTAGATTAAAACTTTCTTAGAGCAAAATTGATATTGTTATTAATGATTAGACACATAAAATTAAATATTTACTAGTATATATTGTCTTATTGTTTTTGTTGTCTAAAAGCATATTGGATTGAATTATTGGTTTATAAAATATACATATCATGTCTTACTTTATTTTAAAATATGTTATTATTATTAGGTGATTTAAAAATATGTACTAGAGTATATAATATAGATTGTTGTATACAATATAACTATATAAGACTATTTATAGTTAAATAAATTTTAAAAATCAAGAAATGTCTTTAATAAAAATATTATTTATAACATTTTGTTTAGTTTTTACTAAAGTCTAATAGAATAACATATTTAAATTTAAAATGTTGTAACTTAATTGTACAGTATAAAATATTTATTGGGAGATGTAAAACTGTATTAAACATTAATATTAGTATGAGAAAATCTATCAACTCAAAATTAAACCAGCTAATCAAACTAAGTGAAAGTCCTGATTATATCACACATAAATTATGATATAGTAGAATAATACTTTGTGTATACCAAACTAGATGAATACTCTAAATATGGTGGTTTAAATGGTGTATTTTGTAAGTTTGCTATATTTCTTATATGTGAGCTTATATATACTAATATAATTTGTAGTTTTGTTATAATTTATATGATATTGTCTTTTTGAGTGAGAATAAAATATCATTATACTTCTACATTAAAATTTAAAAATATTTTTATTTAAAAAAAACATCAAAGTCTTTTCCATTTTAAAATCCAAGACATGATAACTATAAATATAACATATCACTTGATGGACAATAATTGAGTGAATTTTATTAATCAATAACAAGAAAAAAAGGACTATAGACCTAAGTATATAACATTAGTTATTTATGTTTGAGTAAATATATAGCATTATACATTTTATTTTATCAGAAACAGCTAGTGTACAAGTATGAAAATAAAACTTTTAAAACTTATTTTAGTCAGATAAGAAAAGAGGTATACAGCAAAATGGTTTTGTAAAAGTATTTTCATTAACATTCTATATATTATAAAACAAATGTATTAATTACTTATAAAGTAAGCATATAACATAAAATGTAAAGTCTATACATAAAGTCTAATGTATATATATATTTATTTATATGGTAGTGGCTATATCCCTCAGAATTCCAGGGGAAAATGGTCCAAAATCTATGTCCTCCAGGATAATTAAATAGTTTAAAGTCCCTCCAGATTTTTGAAAACTTATTGATATTGATAAATTTATAGAAAAAAGTTTAAACAAGGTTTTTATACAACTTTCTTATATGATTATAATTATTATGGTTATGTAAATAATTTTTTTTATTGTTATTATTATTTTTAATTCTTCCTAAAAGTTGTCTTTCTATATATTGAAGAGGAATGTTAAAATGTAACTATTTTATATATTATTACAATTACTATAACTCTCCTATTTGAATTAGATATAAACTAATTATAAATTTCCTGCACATTTTGCAACTTTACATATTAATCTATGTAAAGTGAGTTTATTATTACTTACAGTAATTCTTGGAGATATAGACATGGCCATAAAATAGCTACATTTTAACATTCCTCTTCTATAGAGTAGGACAACAAGCATTTTTTGGAAGAATTAATAAAATAATAGTGGAAATATATTTGCATAGCCATCTTAATTTGGGGCTTTACCTTATTTTTTTGAAAAAAAATTAAAAATTCCAAAATTTATTTAATTTTTTAAATTTAAATCCAAAATTTAATTAAAAAAAGAATGAATTTCTAAAATTTTTTTTTGAAAAATATTTTAATTTTTTAAATTTATTTTGCTTTTTTACATCAATTATATGGAACAAATGAGAATGCGGCATTCATCATACCTTTTTGGTGTTGTTTGGACATGATCCATTACAGAAGCTTTTGGAGCATATTGGGGAAGTGTACCCATTTGAATGACTTTTTCCATGCTAGACATGGCTTGCTTGATTTTTTTTGGTGCTTTCTTTCTTTGTTCATTATTTTTATTCAGTAAAAATAAATTTTGCAATTGAATTTTTTTTCAATAAAAATGTGGGGGAACTACTAAAGAAGCACTAATAATTCTAACCACATAGTGGTAAAACCTTTTTTAAAATATTTTTTCTCTCTAAATTTGTGGATATTTTTTGTCTACTTTAAAGTTTACAGAAAAAACTGGGCTATACTATATTATTGAGTATTCTTTTGGTTTATGACCATAAATTATTTGGCACTTATAATTAAAATCGGCTGTAAATAATTATTAATGTTTTAAAATGAATACTAGTTTAAAAAAATGATGATAATTTCAGAAAATTGATTCAATAAAGGGCCATCGAGTAATAAATATCAAATTGTAAAGATGGAATTATAAATATTTAATTTATAATTTACTTAACTTGGTGATTTAATTTAAGTACAAATGCATTTAATTATATTTAAAACATTCAATAAGAGATGAACCACAATACCACCTATCTATCTCTGATATCTGTACCATCATAATAGATATTGTAATATATAAATAAAGGTTTAAATCTAACAAATCTTTGTTGTTGTTATTTTCTTGTTTTATATAATTTTACCTTAATTTTAGGACGTTATCCTTTACAAAATAATAATTCAAAGTGTGGGTTATTTACATCGACAATATAAACAATTTTATGTAAAGTAATGGGTTTAACTAAAATTATAAATTAATATTTATTTGAATTATTGTTGATATTTTCTAAATAAAAACTCATTGTAATTTAAAAAATGTTTTGTTTTAATCAATATTACATAATTAATCATATCAGATAGACAGTATGCCTTTTACTGAAAAATAAAATGAATTCCAGATGAGACTTACTTTAAACATTTACGTAATAATATAAGGACTAAAACGCAAAGTACCCAGTCAAGAATTTATTATCGGACCATTAATGGATTATTGGTATATATATTACTGGTCCAATAGTGGGAAAACTACATTTACCAACAATGAGCTTATATTCAGAAATGCAACAATTAGCCAACGACTATCGTCCAACAATGTACCGTCGGGATATCCGACAAACCTATAATGAACCAATATTGACCCTATCATCCGCTCATTATCCTATATTGCATCAACAATATTATCCGATCAATAGCTTTCTGAAATAAAAACGAACATGTAAATTATTTTACATGAATTTTTAAACAACAATTTGGTATTTATTGTACCCATAAACAGTTTTCAAAATAATAACATTTAAAATGTTATTTGCCTGCAATACACATTAAGCGATTAAAGTTAGGTATGATATTACATAAAAAATAACAACAACTGCAATAATGTTTATATGCATACGCTGAATAAGAAATATTACAGTAGTAGACAATGAAAATAATCATAACTGGTCAAATGTAGCAAAGCGTGTTGATATATTTGTAGTGGCTAGTAAACGATGTGATCATGCATGAAGTGTAACACTATAATTTCTTGCTCAAAGTTAAAGTTCACAATATTTTACTAAACATTCGTATTAAATTATAAAGGAAAATAATTATGCAATTTTAAATAAATAAGTACTCATTTTCAGACATGATCAATACAATTTATTAGTGTCAACAAAATTGTAATTTTATATAATAATATAAAATTATTGTGAATTGTAGCAATCTAGCAAAAGTGAAAAATATTTTTTTGGTTTTTATATAACTAATTCAGTAGTACCTATATAATATATCGTGTTATCGACAGTAATTTGAAAAAAATTGTAAATGAATAATATTTTATAATAAAATTAGTCCCATTAATCACAATAATATTTATAATAATAATTGTTATTTATAACAATTGATTCTAAATATATACATTTGATCATCTAAAGACAAAGTTTTGTTATACTGTAATTTCGAAATATACAAATTCACATTATATATATATTCATATATATTCATATTAAAATTCATATATATATGATATAATTAAGCTATCTGCATATTGTGCAATCCTATATAACTGATTTTTTGTAGCAATTCTGAAGTTATTTTTCGAAATTATTATTTTAAAGCGTAAACCTTATTCTATTATTTATTTATAATTATATCTTTAAAAAAATATATTTCCAACCATATAATTTTTTCATACATCTTCTTTTTAATAAATAAATAAATGTTAAAGAATTCATAAAATATTACTAGTTTATGTGATTTTACAAATTTTACATTATAATGATATTTTTAACATATTATGAAAAGGGTAACTTTTATAATCTGGCTCATTAAAAAGTGGGTTTGATATCATAATTTTTTTATCTTGTTTTACTATCCAAAGTAAACTGACTTAGTTGAAATTTAAACTTAATATTTATTATATATAATTGAATGTGATTTAATCCAATTTAACTTCAGTCATTTAAAAGAGAAAAAAAACGTTTGGTGATTAAATATCACATATTGTTGTTCCAATATATTATGGAATTTAAGAGTTGTATATTTAATAACATATATGTTTTTGCATGTGC
>JAUZND010047400.1:0-20019 GCA_034780555.1 Coelogynopora nodosa | reverse complement strand
TTTTTGGGCTTTTAATATGTTATTTAAGATGATATTCCTGAACTATTTTGAAAAAATCAGCTTTATAACATTTATTTATCTTTTTGTCAACATTTGATCTAATGCTCCTGGACTATTAATAATAATCTGTTAAACACTTTTTGTAATTTTCACAACATGATTATGCTCTCTTGATGAAAGGTGAAATATTTTGTATTAATTGTAATAAGCTTTAAATTTTATTGTGTTTTTTTTTATAATTATTATAACATTTAAAAAAATTAAGAATTATTTATTCATAAATATATGTATTAAACATTATTTCAAATTTAAATTATCACTTCACATGTCTATGCTTCAGCTTAATAAGAATTTGAACATACTTAATCTATAAATTATTGATTAAATTATACCTGTCCGATGCAAATATTATTTTATAGATTTTATTGCTTAATAACAGAAAATTAAAACTATATAAGCTAATTGTAAAGAAGATGTAGTACTAAGGATCCTAATCAATTATAATCAATTAAATCAATTATAAGGATTATAAGGATTATAATCAATTAAATAATGCTAATATAGTAGGTTCATATTATAGAATTCAAATAGAGCAGCCTTGCTGGTACTTGAAACACTTATTGCGTAAAATCAAATGGTAATGGTTTATAAACTAAGATTGTTGATGTGCTAAAAGAAATTAAAAGACATTTTTAAGACTATATTAAAAGAAAATATAATATCTATGGTCCCCGTATACAGGATACAAATTTATGGAGTAATTACAGCCGCCGCAGTCTGCAAGCTTGATTATTCAAGATAAACAAAGGGTGGGTATTATATAAATTATGATGGTGTGTATAGCTTATAAACTAATTTGTACCATTTGACGTATTAGTTTGAAATATAACATTAGGAAAACAATTAAATGTATTTATCTAAAAATATTAACAATAGACAAAGGAGTAAACAGTATGGTCCAATTTAGAATAAAAAAGTAATACAATTGAAATCCATAAAATACCCCATTGAAGCATATATTCTGATAACAACTAATATACTATTATGATATGGACGACGATGAGTTCTGGAAATCGCTGTTTCGTCATATTTAGTAGTTAGGGTTCCAATATATTTCCTAATACAAATTGGAAAATAACTGAACTCAATAGTAGTACTTTACAGGTCGCGGCTCGAACTCTCCATAAGAGACGATATATATATATATAATTTTGTTATTAACCAAATATATTGATACAAAATAAATAGATAGCAAAAGAGAGCTTCAAATGTGACTGACATATTAAGGAAAAAAACACAATAATAAGCTTTCCATAGGTGAAAATGCTTCAGTAGTATATTTGAAAGGTTCCATTCAATGATATTTAATGACTTTTCTATTCCGATATATGTTATTATATATAGTAATCATTGTATTTTTTCTTCTCAGCAACCTATTTTATTTCACATCTAAATTTAATTTTAAAAATCTGTTAAATTTTTTAAATATCATAAATGATAATTGTTTTATGAACTATTATTTCCGGAATATCATTGTTCCACATCAATAGAAGCTATTTTAATCACGGATTTTTGAAAAAAATAATGTTATCTCTTTTTAAAATAATAAGTATCATCCAAAACACATTAGAAATAAATATAGCTTAGTTTTCATCTTAGATCAGAAATATTAACTTTTATTGAATACATAATACATGTTTTGAGCAGTGTATCATATATAATAATATTATCATAAATAGAAGTTTTAAACAAAATAGAATAATTATAACGAGAGGGAGTGAAATTTACCTCAAAATAAAAACAGGAAGAGTCAAACTTAATGCATCATTTTCTTTAAATTTTTCATTTTTAAAACAGAGAGAAAAGGCCGGTTATTAGATCTTTCCTAAACGAAGTACTTCAACCACACAAACGGGAGAAAAGATGTATAAAATAATTAGGACACTGTTTCAAATTTACACTGAAAGAAAAAGTAGCTTGCTGCACTGACATGGTGTTGTGAGTTGTGACCATGACAAGAAGATTGGAAAATATCAAACAAACTTACAAGGGTTGTTTCCTCGGGAGGCATGTAGTCCACATTGTTGACGATCCCATTCCCGTTTCTCGTGTTTAGATCACTCTCCAGAATGGGTGAATCACTGTTGATCGAGGGTTCTGAGAGACCTGGTGGGTGTAGTGTAGATTGGGAAGAGACGGGGGTTAACATTATTTAGTGTGGGGAATATGAACCAAGAAAATTAGATTTATTTGTTGGAGAAAAAAATTAAAAACTTTATCTAAGATATAAAATCAAACAAATGAAGTTTCATGTTTATCTGTCATTCTCAAAAAGAATAATGAGGGACACGTACAGCCACTCGAGCAATAACTACGTTTTTTTTAAATATTGTAGAAATTATGATCTAGGCGGACAATTTATGCTATCTCTAAAAACATTTTTGAAAATAGTATAAAGTGATATTTTGTCGCACCTTATAATTTCTTAAGATAATTTCTAAATAGAATCCGGTGGCAATTTATGGTCTCTCAAAGAGATTAGGTTTGACATTATAACGTTTATGAACCAACTGTTAATTGGCATTATATTATAAGTATACTTTCAAAGAATTCAATATGGATGCACGATTGAATGTTATATTTTATCATATCATAATTGACATACTGTAGCAACATAATACTGTGCCATGAATGAAAGAAAATTCAAATTGAGAGCTATGATGGAAGATGCAGTATTTTAAACTATAAAAACACAAAATTTGCCAAACTAATTTTGATATATTTTTATTTTGAATTTTGCTTATGTGCATAATTATCTAATTTATGGTTAAATTATTTAATTTTTTTATAATAAAAACTGTTGTTGTAATATTGTTTTGATAGTATTAATTATAATTGAAGTTTAAAAAATAATAACATTATTTTTAACAATATTGTCAAATTACATTTTACTTCTTCAAATATTTTCTATGTAAGGATTGAAAAAAATAGCAATGCAAAAATTCTCTCTATATAACCAACAAATAAAACCCCTCAATTAAAAAAGATCGACAAAACAACAAACAAACAACAACAAACAACACAAATTAAATATAACAAAAACTGCTCTTAGTGAAGATATCTTAAGAACAGATATAAAGACAAGACAATAAAATCACAAGAACAACGAACAGCTGACAATTGTCGACAATGTCGACTACTCACAGATTTGCTTTACAGAATTTCCCGACTGCTACATTCCTTTGAGTTCTGAATTAGCACGGTTGACAAACAGACAGAAAATTAGGTAGTATGAAATAAAACCATGCGACTGATAACATTTTTTAGATGAGACACAAAATTGGGGAAGCAAAGTGCCACCCGCATTATAAACAGAAGTCTGAAGCAATACTGGATCCGAAAAATATTAACTTTATGTTGAGTTTCTATTTTAAAACATTAAAAACTAATATCGAGCATCTGTTCTCAAGTTCTAACCATTTCAACATGTAAAATGGATAATCAAGTGGTTCGATTAGCACTGTTGTGGCATAAAGATCGATTAATCCAGGACAGTTTGAAGTATAGAATTGAATATTATAGCAATTGATTTCACACATTTCATAAGAATAAAATGTTACATTCATTGTCCTATGTATGAGCTGTGCTGGCTGGCCGTAAATGACGTCATTGTGTAGAGCTGGGACTGTTCGTGCAGTGCAGTGCTATATTAAACATTATTTTAAGAAGTTTAACAGCATCAGAATAATTTCGACAATATTATATAAATAAATACTTTCGCAATATAAAAACATAAGATTAGAATTAGTGGAAACGGCTTTGCAATCCAGATTTATTTATTTCAAATTTGCAAATGTTAATTATATACTTAATTATGCAAATAGATAATTTCGTAATTATTATATGTGTATAAATTATATTTTTTAAATCTTCTGATATGTTTAAATTAATTTGTTATCAATATAAAGAATACACAATATCCAGGACAACCAAGTACTTGAAACAAAACAATCTTCACTTTTTCATGACATTGGGGAAAGTACGGGGAAACCCAGACACTGCCCGAATCGAGTCCACTCTCTCAGTGACCGACAATCGCGGTTTCTAGTCACGGTCTCACCTGAACGGTCCTCGAAGTCCCGGCCACTGATGGAACACCGCTTGAACTCCATCTTGTTCTCCGTGAGTGTACCCGTCTTGTCAGTGAAAATGTACTGGATCTGGCCGAGGTCCTCCGTGATGTTGAAGGCCTTCACCTCAACTGATTTGTTGAGAACCTCGTCGTAGAGTTCGATGTCGTTGGAGACGTGACTGAGCTGGCCCAACTTGATCAACTCCAACGTGACGTAGAGGGGGAGTGGAATCATTGACTGAAGGATAAAGAAGCAATTGGGGGATATGAAGAAGAAGTAATTGAATCATTGCCTGTTGGGGTGCGAAAGGTATTGAAGGGAAAGAGAGGGGTAGGAGTCAATAAGATCAACATTAAGGGATGATGAAGAGATTGAAAAGAGAGAGAGAGGGGTAATGGAGACAGGGATTGGAGAGTTTAAACAGAGAAAAAGTTACAACAAATGACTGGATGATGAATATAAAATAGAACAACCTATGAGAGCATACTGGATATGTGTTCACTAAAATCGGATGTGTATCGTGTATTTAGAAATAAAAAATAATGGGTTTTTTATTGTTTACAGTCTCGCAGGACCACGTAGAACAATTTTTAATGACATGCGTTAACAACTACCAGGCAATTCCTATTCGTTTATTGGCTATTCCTCGTGCATATAGATGTGTTGAAAGCATTTTAACGATCTGCAAGTATTTTTTTATTTCTGTAATATTTCAGGATTTCCGTTTATACTATTTTACCTAATCATTTCCATTATTATCAATATCGTTATTATAGAACTTATTATAAATGCAAATGTAGTTTTTGTGATTTATCTTGCAATTTTTCTTTGCGCAAATCATGACATATGGTGACGTATACACAAGTTTACTGTAATATTTAACAATCACACAGATTTCACTATTTAACATCTGTATTTAATACTGCAACTATATTTATAATGTGTAAGTAACCTACCTGATCACTCTGCACATATTTCCTTTTTTCTGTTAAATTTTAGTATTTCCGCGTATATTTTAACTTATCATTATTATAATAATATCATTATCAGTGGCGAGCCATGAATTTTTAACAAGGCAGTTTTTTATAATAGGACTCCTATCATATAAAGAAAATTTTTACCGTCAAAATCGCTCACACTTTTTGGGTGTATGTTTTATCACAAAAAGATAAGAGTAGGAATGTCATTTAAAAAGGGGAGGCGCGAACCCTTGGATCCACAATTGATTGCCCAAGACATACTATCTATATAATACGCCGGTATATATGAAATTATTATATGCATTTTGACCATAGACAAATTAACAGTAGACAGATTGTGTGTCTTTTTCACAGTGTACCCCATAGGATAGACCAATAGAAAATTGTCTTTCACATACCTAGAGAAAACAATCGATAACAGCAACTTGTGTCCCGCAAAGACATCCAAAACCTACAATTATTTATATCATTGTGCTTCATCCACACACCTTCCTTATACTTTTTATAGTTACTTATATGAATATAAATATTTAAAATTGTTTATAGTTTATAAATAAAAATAATTATTTAAATATTTAAAAATATATGCAAAATAATAATAGCAAAACAAATTAACACCAAATTGTTAAAAAGAATATATACATATATATCAATTGTGCTATTAATAATTTATAAACTCCGATTTATCATAAAAAAGTTGTTGTTTATTTTGGAAACTAAAATAAATAACATTTGCATTATTTAAATCAGAATAATATATGCCGTTTTATAGACATTATGTCTAACAGCTATAATAGACTGCCGAAAAGAAAATAATTTAGTTAGTAGTATAATGCAGTTTGGTAATCTGAAGTCGAAAGATGGTGGTTTTAAACGTAAATATTGGTTTTTGTCCGATAAATATTTAATTTCATTTTATTACAATAGCCCAGACAAGTTGTTAACTCTGCTCTTTTAAATATTTTCTTTTGAGATGTTATACACATTATGTCATTAAAATAGAACACAAATATTAATGACAAAACGTACCGTTTATACATAATATATAGGTTTTATAAAAGTGCAAAACATTTTAAAAATTTGTATAAACAGGTCCAAAAAATAGTCGATATGTGTGCAATAAATGCTGAAGATTATAATGGTATTATATGTTTTTGTTTATATTTTTTTATAAAAATAAGTCGTAACTAAAATAAGTTGTTTATGTCAATTATAATTATTTAAAAAATGCACAGTGTGCTTGGGGGGAATTATTTATGATAGGACAATATGAACTATTTATACAGTTGTAATTGTATAGTGATACTATACCTGTTTTTTTAAATGACTAGTCTAAACAAAAAAAAATGGTTCCTACTGTTGTGTTTGCTAATCTTATGCAAGCGAAGATCATATATATAAGATTTATATACTTATTTTTCTTGTAAATAAATTTTATAAGCCAGACATTCTACTTTGCTCTGACTTGTAAATGTACAATATATAGTTTTTCCCAGTGTTTAAGCGTTTCTGTGTCTTAATTCTGTGTTTTTCTATGTAAGAAATAAAATGTAAATAATTTTTGTAATTAATTAAATTTAATAAAACTATAATAAAAATAATGTACTAAAACTAAAACTAGAGTAAGAATTTTAATAAAATAAGCAAACATTTGTTATGTTACTTAATATTTAACAGTAGTATAATACAATTTTTTTATATCTAATTTATAAACATGCTGAATTGACCAATCTCTAGATATGCAAAGCTGCTGCTATCCGATTTCTGTGCGCATGACGGTGTTACGATTAGTTATAAAGAGAAAGTTTTATCTTCTTTGCGTACAATTTAACATTATGCTTTTGCTGTTACCTAATACGCATATATTTTACACATACATATCTATCTACTCTTTGTAATATGTAATAATAATTGCATGACTCGTGCACAAACTTGGAAAATGAATTATATGATATATTCGTTTGATACACGAATAATGTTTATACACATAGTACCAATAAATATTTTTATTATAATGGCATTTAACAAATGTGTCATTTTCACTCATACGGAACGTTTTTTGTTATCAAATGTATTGCATTAATGTAAAGTATGATTTATCTATTTATAAGAAAGACTACTTATTAACATTAGGTATCTTAATTTTCTAGATGTAGTATATATATATATGTTAATCACCAGTATAAACATGTTACATTTAAAGGATTAAATAAAAGTTTACAAATTGGAAAATGTCCTTCTATTTAATAATATTTATTAATTAAGAATTTATGAGTATCAAAATATCTAAATATTTCTTAAAGTATCGCTCCTTAATTAATATAAGTTAATTTAAGGGAAAGTAAGTAGTAGGGAAGACGTATTTCTACTCCAGCCCCTCCCCTCCGCCTCCTTTCAATTTCAATAGAGTTTAGTAAACTCATTAACCTAGATGGAATACATAACGGTACGACCTCTATATGTCTATAAAGAAATAATTACAACATGTACGCTACCAGGGACAACATGAAGCTGAAGCTAGTGACTATGTGGAGTGTGAGAGGGAGAGAACCTTTAACAGGTATTGCAATATATGAGGCTTAAAAATACTCATATGCAGATGGATGTTCGTGATGATTGATTTATAGACTGAGGTATTCATGATTCAAATAAAATGGATATATTTTAGGATTTAAGCATATTAAACATTAGGAGTTTAGAGATTTAAAAGTAGAAAGACTCCTTTTCTACTACTGAAGTATACAAACTTTGAAGTTAGTTTTTATTTAAATTATAACATACTGAAATTTAGAGCAATTGAATGGTAATATCTTTTTATTTTTTAGTATGGGCCACTAATATTATTTCACTGATTTAGAATGCTAATAAATCGATTTACAATAAATATTAACATTGAGCACCTAATAAGAGACTTTAATAAGAGTACAGCAATAATAACTATTGTGAAAATTACAAAATCAATTGATTATAAAACGTAGAACACGTCATCTTTAAATACAAATGAAAAAAATGCTATTAAATTAATATACCAGTTCGATTAAAATCACACAACACACATGGACATCATTATCAATATAAGTAGTATGTACAAAAATTAACTATCAAAATAATTAGTTAACCTTTGTCTAGAATTGGATTATGTTATACTAAAAACATTGTTCCTCTTTAAAATCAGTTAAATATTATTAATAATACTCAACTAACATATTACTGTTATCATTGGTGTAAGTCTAGCTCTGTGGTATTCTTATAACGACAGTGACCAACTTCATACCTGGTAAACGATGACAAATGTCCAAAAGCTCATAAATGCTTGAAACGCCGGAGATTCGGTATTCAGTGTAAAGACGAGATAAATAATATCCTTGCTGGGGAAGCTTTGAAGCCAGATGCCGCCTCCTGACCGAAGAAAAAAAGAAAAAAATATTTGTGTAGGATCAGGTGAAACTTTCAATCTATGGAAAATTTAGATAAAGTGTTCATATTAAAAAATATATATTTAGAGATAACCTTGGTTTTTATAATTTAAGTTATCTAAACATCATTTAATGCTTTAAAATTTAAAGCAGAAAAAAACAAATAAAACTATAAAAAGAGCCTCCATTTTCCGAAAAATGCGTGTGATTTGTGAAATAGTTAAAAAAATACAACAGAGGCAAAGTTTCTATTGTAATCTAGTGTATTTCAAGAATCCGGGTGTTTTGCAGATGCCAGTCAAAGGGGGTGTCTAAACCTGTCTAAGTGTGTGTCGTTGAGAAAAAATGCACCCGGTTACTTAAATGCAACAATGTATGGCCAAAACGCGAGGTCAACTAAAGTATGTTAAGAAGCCTATCTATATGAAGAGGTATAACTTAAGGCCATAGATTACCTGCGTCACTCCTAATCAATGTTTTGTTAATTATCTAAAATGCAATTGTTTTACTAATGAAAGGCTTGAAATGCCGAAAATAACCGCCCGTTTATGACTAGAATTACGTATCAAAAAAAATACACAACGAGAGAATTGGTGTCAATGACTCACCTGTAGCGCTCATAAAACAGAATACTATGAGCATGACGACGCGCCAAATAACGTCTTTGTTAATTTGACGTTCGAGCTTGCTTCGCTTGAATCGAGGACCTTTGTTGTTGAGCATGGCTTTTGTTTCGTTACCTAAAAATTAAAAAAAAAATTATATAAATAAAACTTTTGTTTAAGGACCATATAGACATCATGCTTTATTAGATACAGCCTATAATAAACATGTAAGCCTGTAAATGTTAGCACTCTTAGGTGCCTGAATGGCTAAATTAATGCTCAATATCTCATGCAAGGAAAATGAGGTAAATGCCTTGTATTTGAGATATAAAAATTAACAAATAAATTCTTAGTTAACGATAAATCATAAAAACGTATGTGCTTTATAAACAATACGTTTTATATAAATACTAGAAGTCGGTTTTACTTTCACTTGCAAAATTATTTTTATAAAAGTTGTTATGCAAAAGTTGAAATCAATGTTTCCCTTTGCCCACACATACATATGGTGGCCATATTTGATTTTCAAAATGGTCGCCGTGGAAAATGATACACAATTTTCTAAATATCTTCTCTAGCTGTAGGGTGAACAGAGTGCTGATTTCGCCGCCAATATCTACAGTTTTGGGGGTATAAAGAATGTTGACAACTTAAAATATAGTCAATTAAGCAGCCATATTGGATTTAAAACTGGCCGCCTTGAAAAATCTATTTTTACGTTAAATTTATGTTTGGAGGTCGCAATCATTTTCATAACTTTTTTTGTTTACTACGTAAACCATGTACTGTATATTAAAAAAACTCAGGTAATAATTAAATATGCACCTCTGATGTTACAATGCAAATTGCTTATCTTGGACGATTTGTTTGGGGTTTTAATAAGTACTACTTGCAACCCAGTCAACAGTGGGGAGACTAAGGGTACCTGATGTGGCTGAATAGCTCGAAACCTGTCTGTCTATCCGCTGTTTGTACTGACTCTGCGCTTATTTATTATATATGTTTCTATAGACCTGAAATCAGTTACACTTGTGTTATTAGAATAAATCACCGTACAACGTTTTTGCTCACAAAATTTTCCTCCCTCTTTTTGACGAGTATAATGCATCACAAATAAAACTTCCTAACTTGGACATATTCTGTTCTGATGTCACATCTGTATAGCATCACTGAGTATTTGCAGATACTCTATATATAACGTAACTCTGTTCTGTGGGGTAAACTTTAAGCCAAGTTTCCTCCTCTAGTTTTATCTGCCCATGAGGATACATTCTAAGCCGGCAAGGACTTCGCCATGCTCCAGATTGCCTGTACTTGAACAAGATCCGATGTCATTGAGGCAAATGTGTTTTTGATGAGATTATCATAATTTACTTTCACTACATAACACAGGGACATCCATGTCCCTCTTTTGTAAGCCCATGGTCGAAAGTGACAAATTACCTCCGACGCATGTTCATAAAGTTCACATCCAAGATAGGGAATACGGTCAAGCTGGTGTCACAAACACAAGAGTTATTCAATCCACAACAACACGGATACTTCAAAGACACCTATAGGGCCAGCTAAAACCTATAATGACCAACGTTATGCTAACACTTAACCATGGAGATAGCAAGATGTCAGTGAAAAGGAGACTGTTCACCACGCAGATATTTATACATTGCTGAAGACTTGCCGTGTTCTGACGTATTTCTGTGCATATTGTCAGAGTGCCAGAATGATGACGACTCGATGACGATAACAGTGTGACGATTAAGGTCCAAGTCCTGATTATTAATATCTAAAACGATCTTTAATGTTAAATATTTAGTAGATTATATCAAAGAGAAATAAAATGGTGTACGTTAATATATTCTGAAAAGTTGTTGTTAGTAATAAATCCACGAATTATTGAAATTAGGTCCATAAAAACACATTCAATTATTACCAGAGTTATCCCAAGATACATGGTCTATATAGTAAACAACAAAAATAGTCATGTAAATAATTGTGACATCAATAAATACATTCATTGCGAAACATAGATTTCTAACGCGGTCATTTCAAAATGTAAAGCCACTTCAATCACTGTATTTTAAGTAGTACCCCCACATGAGTAGTAACCCCCATACAAAAATGTAGATATGTAGGCGTCGAAATCAGAATTCTGTTCACCTACAGCTAGAGATAGTGCGAAAAAAAGATTTTTGCCGCTGACCATATGTGTGGACAAAGAGAAAAATGAGCCTCCTGGCTTCTCACATCATAAGCTTTCGAAACATGTATAGGTTTGCAAATCTCCACGAAACCTGAACAAAATTACATAGTTGACTAATCCTACATCAATTCCACTATTTCTGAAATATAAATTTCCAATGTTGATACCACTACACTTCTATTTAATTTACTGAATTAATTATTTAATTACTAAATTACTAAATATTATTTTTATTGAAAATATTCGTTTCCACAAAAAGTAACCGCAATGGAAGCACATACCTGCATAGATGACCATTCCTAACACAAAATCAGTGTTCCGTATGACGCAACCGCGGAGGATAATATTCTCCTTTTTGAGAGAGATTTTTTCATCATTTTTATGTCTAAAATGTAATCAGTTTAATAACAAGATAATTCATATAATGACGGAATATATTATACTTTGAAGATATACAATAATACGAACTTAATTTATATTACCGCTGTATTTGAGATTGTACGCTCGTAAACACCATAACATTCTTTTTACATACCTAACAAAGGTTTCAAAAAATGTATTTAAATCTTATAAGCCTAGTGAAACTAATTGTGGAGACAAACCAGTTTCATACAAAGCGAAAAAATTGGTTTATAATAATGAAACAATAGATTTGACTAAAAACGATTAGAATAAATTGAATATAAATTGCGCCATTTTCATTCCCACGAAAATGTAAAGAATAAATTAAATGATTATGCTTCTTTCTTCCTTTAGACTTTATTTTGAAGTCTTAAATATAGTATAACATAGTCAGAGATTAATCCTAGCCATGTATTTTTTATGTTTTAAAATAACTGAAACATAATACACATTTAAATTATTATTATCGCAATAATAAGAGATTCGAAAATATACAAAAATAATATCAATTCAATGAAGAACACAAATGCCACTGATTACAAATAGTAAATAGGGTGATTTTAAAAATCTAACCTATGTTATTAATATACTCACAATGTTCCACTAAACTTATAAATTTCATCATTTGGAACTCCAACTTCGACTGGATATTTGAACTCGCTGGGACAGAACGTCTAAAGTTAAAAAGAAAAAATTATATTCATAACAACGTGATCAATTGGTCAAATGTTGTGTCTCATATTAGTCAACATATATTAAAATTCTGTCTTGCGCGTTTAATCATAATATAATGAAAAAAATATTATATTAGTAGTAAGGAATCTGGAACACGGACACTCTTATTCATTTCACATACTAAGCAAGAGATTTTAGTTAATAGTTTGAAATTCCATTTCCCACATGATCAAAGACCTCAATAATGAACCCAAACACTTAAAATACCATAAGTATTTATTATTGGTCTCGCGTACAAATGCTTAGAACATTTATTTTTAAAGAATTATACTTTGCCTGAAGAACCAATTTTTGTGTACTCTAACATCCTTCTTATAAGCATACATTTTATAATTACTGCTCCATAGGTTCATTATGTTTTTGTTACGCGAATAGAAAATTTTCATTTTGAATTTTAAATCGGTGAATTTAATAATTAACTTCAGTTATATAATTTATACAAGCGCTGGCACAATTAATGTTCGAAAGTTCAAGATATTCCTTCATTATATATAATTTTCATAATTTTGAAAATGACATATATTGATTGGTGTTTCTTTCCCCTTTTCAAAAGCCTGATAAGTTAACAAGGTATAACTTACATCAGTAACAAAGCCAAAGACCACTTCGCGCAACTTCAGATTTGACTCGCCGTCAAGATTGGCCGTTTCAATGTTGCAAATCCCAGCCCGGTTGGAGGAGTGGAGAAGCAGAATATCCGCGGGAATTACCGAGTTTGAAATTAGACGGACGAAATCACCGGCGTGCACGTTCTGCCATTCATCGCGCACAAAGTCCTCCGCCTCACTGAGATGGGGCAAGGAAGAAATTAGGTCATAGTGTTTGGTGAGGTGTACGCTTATCATCAGAAAGGAATTATTGTTGAAAAATGTTTGTGGTTGTGTTTTCTGGTAATCCGAAAAATGTATAATGCAAACAATATTGTGAACAAACTAACAAAATAAAGCTAAACCCTCGAAAGATACGACTATCTTCTAGAAATCGAAAAAGTAAACATTCAGCTGGGATTCGAACCCTCCATAGCTCCACACTCAATCAACAGCGCCTTGACCAAACGGACCATCTCAAATGGATATTTATATCAGCTTTTACAGAAAAAGATTATATTTTATTGTTTGTTGTACAGCAACAATAAACCATTTTCATCTATTTTACTGCAATTAATTCATCTTCCCGCCATTTTTAATTTTTTAACTATCAACATAGACTGTCACGGAGTGATTAACATTAAGAAATATAACCAATCTATCGGAATGATGTCTGCACCGCGAACTCTATAACTCACTCAGTTTATCCGTTTTTGATGTTGTATCATTTTATATTGTAATTTATGTTTTGTTTATTTTTACCGTCTCGCATTTCCATGTAAACGACTGAGGAGAAAGGACGACGTATATTGCTGATAAATATACATTTTTCTATTTATATACAATTGGCTGCGTATTAATAATTTGTTCCAATCAAATTTTATTACGACGATATCGACTTACAAAATAAATTTATAAAATAAACTGTAGTATTATGCACAACCAAAAGGACGCGTCTTTTCTAAATAATTCCCTTTTTTAATTAAACACAACTACATAGCCTTATTATTAATAGTGTTTGTTTAACATAGTTATTATTATACATTTAATTAGGTGGAGTTGATACATAATGTTTCCATTGTTTTATTATGTTAAATTGTACATATATGTAACTAATCGACATCATGAATATATATTGAAGGTAAAATATGATATAAAACTTTTACTTCTCCGGGTTTATTATATAACTACTGTTTTATATATTGGGTCGTATTATTTATTGACCAATTTAGGGGGTTATGACCAGCTACCACACATATGAAATTTGGATATATTCTTGTCACAAATTATAAACGTTAAATTAAAACGTAATGAAAGGAATACTTAATCCATTAAAATTATTATACATTAGTAGTTTAAACAGAGTAAAAGTTTAAAAAATATATATTAATAATTTTGCATTTACATAAAAACAACTAAACGTTTTGAACGTTTTAATGAAAGGAAATGCAATATGATGTAAATGATGCGAAACGTTAATATCAGTACAAAAGCTAGAGGTCGACAATATCTTTTTGCTTTTAATTTATTAAACCAATTTATAACTGTAACCAATTTAACCTCTTATCATCAAATCATCTATACAAGCAAGCTTATTCAAAAACATAAGAAATCTTCTGATTTCAAATAATTGTAATAAAATTTGCTTCAAACTTATCTTGCTGTTTTCTATTAATTGTGTAATTAATTTTTTAGTTTTAGTTTTTGCATTTATAGTGATGATTAATGAATGTGATAAAGTGTTTACATACCATATTATATTAACGCTTAAATTAGAAAATGCGCTCGAAATGTTAATTTTTATTAGCCTTTATTATATACGACTCTTGGTGCGTCAATTCGAAATTGTTCACAACAAATTAAATAACATTAACTATTCGATAGAATACAGGAAAGTATGTCAATAACAAGATTTTTATTAACTATAGCTATAAGAGATAAAACAAGATAAAGACCTATAAAATTTCACCAAAAATATTTTATACAAATCGATTAATAAATATATCGTATACTCACACTGAATAGACTTCACATACTGAATGGTTAACACGTTTGTCAGCTCGCAAACGTCTGATATCCTCGATAGCGTCCTTAATGCCAGTGACAAGCAGCACAAAGACGACAGGAATCGGAGCTACCTCCTTGGCGAAAGCCCCAATCTCCGGTACAAAGTTAAGAATGACTATGAAGATGAAGTATACATTAGCAACTCGATGGAGCTGTTCCCAGAGATTCAGAAAAACGAAGTTCCACCATTTGTACTTTGTCGTTCTCACTTGGTTGTTGGCAAAACTGGCGTTGGGATTTACTGGTGTCGGATTATCTTCGCTTGGCTCTGGATGTGCTACGGTAGGTATTATGGTTCGCGTTGCATCCTTATCGAAATCTTTCTGGCAGCAGTTTCCCATTCTTAGTAGCTTTGTTTAATGCACAGATTTCCTCCACCCGCGCTGTATGGACGTCCAGATTTAAATAATAGGTAGTGGTGAAAATGAAGCATCATTGTGTACTTTTTTGAATATGTAAATTTATTTGTAAGACTGTATAAGATTAAATTATAATTTTAAGTGCAAATACATCAGATTAAAAATGGAATACCTAAATACAAATTACATATAAATACAATTTTTTATGTTGTAATTTGTTTTCTCTAACATTGAATAAAGTAGTTTTATAAGGGTCTTGTTGATAGAATATAAAAAATTAGAAAGTAGTAACTATTTATATTATTAATAACTAATACATAAAAAAATTTAAATTATTTTTTAACAACATTTAATTATTAATAAATAGATATTCATTTTATAGTTTTTACAAGAATACAAGATTTTTCATTTTACAGATTACAAGAATATTATGTGCTTTCTTTATTAGCAATAAAATTGAATCATTAATATAAACAAGGAATTGCAAAAATAATCTAAGTAAGAGTTTATGCAAATTTAAAAAATAAAGATGTTACAAAATGTATTATTTAAAAATGACAGAAATTAACATATATTAAAAACATAAAAGTTGCTATATAATTCATTTAATAATAAATGTATTTAAAATTATTTGAAAAACCTTTAAAATTGAGTACAACAATAAAATTTTAATTTAAATGAAATTACATTGGCTTTCATTTTTTTTAATTATTATTATTATATAATATGCTTTTAGAAGGGAAAAACTACATTCTTACTTTAAAATGAATAGAAAAATTAATTGACTATGACAATATATAAATGAGAGGAAAACTAATTTAAAGTTATTATCTTACTAGAATTTGTAAAATATTAATAAATCTTAACAATATTTTTTTGTTTATACATAAACATACTAATGCTAAAATACCTAGCAAAGTTGAATCTATTTATTTGTAAAATTATATATAAATAATAATAAGTATAGTGAAATATATCTAAATACAAAAACAGAATTGTAAAAATTAATTGTAAAAAATTGTAAAAAACCCTGCATATAAGATTATATTAATTTTTAAATAATAGATTACACTATCCTTTATAATAAACTAACGTTTAGCAAATTGTGTAGCATTTAAGCTTTTACTAATATTTACAGTATTCAGTTATTTTATTGGAATCTCATTACTTTATTACTATATTTTATCAATTTCAATAGAGAAACTATTGTTTGCAGGTTAGATTGAAACAACAGATGAAGTTCCATTCTTGTAAGATTTGAAGTATTACTTTTTAAATTGTATTAATTATATGTATACCAGATAAAATTATTTAAAAACTATTATTTGCTCGAATTATGTATACATAAACTACGTAACTATGACCAGACTATGGATACCATTAAGATAACCATTTTAGTATTAAGGCCCAATCAGATTCAAATTGAAAACAAACTTTATAAAAACTTGTTATTAAAATAATTATAATAGTTTTTAGTTATAGCTCATATTCATCTTATTACCTTAATTCAAAATTGAAATATTTACTACATTATTAAATGATCAAATCTTGTAAAAATTAGTAAATGTTAAATTAATTACAATAATTATATTAACTTTATTACATGAACGAAAATTTATACTTCTAAAAGAAAATAACTTATATTATCTTATACTATCTTATCTGATGTATCTTACAATATTTTATTATGCATTATGTTATTTTATTAATAACAAAATTTGAATAAATTATTGCATAATTAACTTGATAAGACCTTTTTATGTTAGTGGATATTGGGCTATTCATAGATAAAACTTAATAAAAACCTATAAACTTCATAAAACTTAAGTACTGTGTTCTATATATATTAAGCAGGATTATTTAACACATCACAGAAAATAAACTAGGAATTTCAAATATTTGCATAACCTTTGCTCTGTGCGCATGAAACAATAGAAATCAATTTATTAAAGTTTATATACTGGAAAACTATGCAGATGTAGGTAGAGACCATGAAGAGTATAGTTCAATAAATAGATCATTGTAAAGCTAGAAAATTAAATAAAGAGAAATAAACAACAGAATGAATACAGTATATTATAATATGTCAAAACAAAATATCAATGTATGCAGGCTATTATTAAATATTATTTATGGAAAGTGAAACTAATTTATATTATATGTAGTTAAGTTGTTAATAAAAATATATTAAATAATTTAATTAATAAATTTTATATTATATTCATTTACTTTAGAATGTATTGAACATTTATGATTACATATACGAATAACTTTTAATTATTTTTCATTTATTAAATATTTAATATATCATTAATAATATATAACTCAAAATTATACATTAAATTATTTATTCTGATTTTTAGTGATTTAGTGAAATTGTGATTTTTCTTTCTATATTTTCTCTAATATTAAGATTAAATAGTTTATATTAAACAATACTATGATAAACTATTTTATATGATAAAATAATATGATATTAAGATATATTGATAATATGGTAATTCTTAATATTATTGATTTTTTTAAATAATTCCAAGGATATAAAGAAATACTAATTCTAATGGCTTCAAGATACTTTTTATTAATGTTCTTGATTATTTTATTTTAATTTTACCATCAAAATTTACAATAAGGTTGATAACTTCAAATTTGAAGTTATGTCATTTGCATTTTCAGAAAGTAATATTTGCTCTGAAATTCTGAACTTTTTCTGCAGTTAATTAGTTAATTTTGTCCATATTTGTATACATCCTTCATATTTTGATTTTAGGTTCTCTGTTGTTTTCAATAAACTTATTAAACATGAATTCATTAAAAATGACATCATTAAAATATTTAAAATGTTTTTGACCTTACTCAAACTTAATTAAAATTTTTATAATAATGATATATCTGATCTTATCCTAATAATTCTCAGGTTATTCATTATACATTTAGTCACTTATGTAAATTCTATTAATAATAACAATAACATTTAGTCATCAATAAGTATTTACAATACTGGAAATTCTCATTACCATAATTCTATTCTACTATGTATATTCAATGTTATTCCATTAATAACTTACCATTTTCATAATTATGATTTTTAAAGCAGTATAATAACAATTGTAATAATAAAGTAAATATTTAATAATGTGAAAATGTTATACAATAATGCTTTTAAAGCTTTAAAACTACTTTAGCCCTATTTAATAAATTACAATTTTTAATAAGATGTTTAAGAAGCATATCATTCCTTATGATAAATCTTTAAACCTAATTTATAAAAAATATGTTTTAATAGGTAATTTTAAAAATTTATAATATTTGTAGTACTTGGTATTAAATTTAAAATTATTTTGATAATGTTCATGATATATTACTTATGATGAAGATATTTTTACTATGTTTCAATAGTAATCTCTATTGGAATCTATAACTGTATAATCTTGTGTTAACTGTAATATTACAGTTAACACAAGTTAATACAGTCTTTTAATATTTATTGATTATTTTAAGATTTTAAGGTTAGGTTGTTAATAAAAGTTTATTACAGCATGGGGTATCATTTGTTGACCTTAATGATATCTGCATACCATATTAGTTGTATATGTATTCATTGCTTTATTGCTATATTTATATATATTATTTAATACTATTAATCTAATTTTTTTTAATCTTTCATATCCCAAAAATGTTCTAATTATTTCTTCTATTATCTGTTTTTTAAGATTATTATTATTTCAGTAATATATATATATATGGCCATAGTATTCAAACTTTTATTAAGTAACATAACTTAGTAAGCTGAAGGCCTGTTAAATTATTTACAGAGTAGATTTTTTGATTTTTTTCAATTTATAAATAAGTTTCTTAAGCTATGTTTATAACTTAAATAATTTTGTTACATTTTTTAATCCTTTATAAGTATCTATAGATTTTGCTGATTAGGTAAAATCACTAAAAAATTATATATAAATCTTTTGGTTTCCAGAAATATATGCTTTCAATAATAATATTTAAAAATTATATCTACTTCTTTTTTATATGAGACTAATTATCTATTATATTACTATCAGTTATGGAAAGTATATACACATATATGTTAATATCATTTTAATATTCTGCTGAGAGTCCTAAGCATTGAACCACAATAAAAACTGACTTTTCTATATTTTATTGCTTTATTTATTACATGTGCAATAGAGCATTATAATTATTAAAGCTACTAATTTACATTAAAATAATTTTTATTGAAAGCCATTTATGATTTAGAATTTTAATTAATAAAGCCTATAAATTATATTTAATTAACATATATTTAATATCCATATGTAGTTATAGTATTTAATTTATTTAGAAGCTTTAAAATAATTTAAAATGCTATATTGCACATACAGTTGAGAAAATAAGTTTAAGACCACCCTTCAATTTATCCAAAAAAATAATTTTATTTAATTAAATGAAACAGCATGGCAAAAATGTGTTAAAATTACATAGTCACAATATTGTAATGTCAATTAATACAGTATCTACATATATTTATTAATATT
>JAUZND010047389.1:0-20021 GCA_034780555.1 Coelogynopora nodosa | reverse complement strand
AAAACTAAATTTGAATTTGAAAAACTGCTGACTTGATTTCTGCTGACAATTTGCTGACTTGAATTCAATTTTGAATTCACTTGAGTAATTGTTTATATTGTTTTATATTGAATGTTTTTATATTTTAATAACAAACTTCTTTTGTACATAGCCATATTGTTTATATTATGTCCATGATATACTATACTTACAATAAAATCCGCAAGGACTTTTGGCCCACCCTGTATTTTAACAGGCAAATTGAGACATACATAACTTTGTGTATTAGAAAGTTTCTATGTGTATTATAAAGTAGTAGATTACAAATAGATTGCTAGATTTTTTTATTCCTAGAACACACAAATTGTTTTTTTAACCAGGTAATATTATTGTCTTTTTAAATAGTTAAAAGTGTAATTATTGGCCTCATTTATTTTAATCTCAAATAGTCTATTTTGACAATTGTTTAAAATCAACCAAATCTAACCCTATTTATACCCTATCTATACACCATGTATGTTTTTTATATATTTTAATAACATTTAAAACCAAATAAAATTAATTATTTTGCTTTTCATGCAAACTACACAAACTTCATGAAACTCATGTGATAGCCAAGCTAACACATATGTTTTTTATATAAACATAATTTTTGTTATTTTAATGAAGATTACATGAATTTAGTATATACAGGTACTTAGAGGTTGGATTTTCATATGTAACACTTTACTGACAAACATGTTATTATGTACCTTCATTATGCTGATCATATAATAAAATTTTCATTAAAATGACAAACAATTCTTCACATGAAACACATTTAGACCATACCCTGTTTTTATTAAATAAGGTGATGGATTTATGTTATACTTAAGGCATTAGCTATACTTTGTTCAAACTTTTCAATATTATTAATACATTTTCATAAATATACACACAAGTTCAATTGATACACCCACGCTGATACATTCATATGTTCTTTAACATTTCAATTACATTGTTTTTAATATTACTGATGTAACTTATTTACTTTACTTTCTGCCATCAACTTCAGTTTTATCTGAATTAGTGTTGTATAATTCTATAACAATAATATAAATATGGCGGAGGTTTCCTATTACAGAATAGATCCAATATTTTAATG
This sequence comes from Coelogynopora nodosa, assembly GCA_034780555.1. NCBI lineage: Eukaryota > Metazoa > Platyhelminthes > Proseriata > Coelogynoporidae > Coelogynopora > Coelogynopora nodosa. The sequence goes on along the minus strand of JAUZND010047389.1, from coordinate 18,898 downwards.
TGAGGGGTCAAAGTTATTGTAGGTGCTCTTTTCTGAGAATTTGCATTAAATTATTTATTTCGTACCAGGCTAACGTCCCAAAAATTTAAGAAATAATGTAAGACATTTATATGTTTTTATACAGACGTTTGGTTTTTAATAGATGTATATTCAATACTCATGTAAGTATTCTACAACATTGATGGACTTTATCAATAGGTGGTTAAAAGGTAGTTTTATAATGAGACTTGAAATTAGTCTCTTAGCCCTTTGTTCGTGAACATATTTTATAGGGCTTTTTCGGTGGAGGGGGGGGGGGGGTATTTAACTCCCCTCCACGTACGAACGATTATTATTAACAAGAGATAATATTGGTTCCATCAATGGTGCTAATTACAGTTTCATTATGAAGGGTTCAAAGAAATCTTACTTGGAATGACTATTTACAGACTGAGCAAGGGTAGCACCCCTTATTAAATGCTACGCTGATGTACTGCAGAAATAGACATTGATTATTGTAGCATTTATATTATATTGTTCTTTGTTATTTAATCGTCTGATTACAAAAATTTAGATTGTAATATGTTTTTTAAAAAGGATTGAAGTAACACATTATTTAATTTAGATATTTATTGTATATGGTGTATATACCTACATAATATGTAAAATACATTTCGATTTATATACGAATTTGAGTAATTATTATATTAGTTGACATTTCGGAATTGTTTATGTTTGGGTATTTTTTAAATATGAAGTGAAGTATGTACATGTTTTGTGTACGTTTTATTTATTTCAGTGGAATATTGAAGAGGTAAGAATATTCAGCCACATATTCACCTCACGTCAATTGTTTCATTTTATTAATTATACTCTTATTTTTTAAGTTTAACGATTTGATACATTAATATAACTGTAGGATATTATTAAATATTGTTTTAGTGCTGTCATTTATTTTATATACATTATTTTTAAGGCATTTTTATTAGGATTTTATATTTGTGTTATATTTTTTTCTCATTTTTAGTTTGAAATTTTCTGCTGAATATGGCCTATACGTAAGTTATATTGTGTTATTTATGTTTACACTGTATTATGATTATTTTTACAATCTATAGGGTTGTATTTAATGGCATACCCTTTTTTAAACGATAATACCGCATTATCTCTCTGATTATTCGATTTGGGATAACGGTTTTTTAAAAACTATGTATTACATAGAAAATCTACAACAGAATAGCATATTTCACTTATACTATCTATTTATTGAAACCTAAAGAATGTGCTAAATGTTAATTAAGCAATATCTGTATACGGTCATCATATTTTATGTTATATTATTACCAAACATACTTCTGTGTACACGTTTCACATTTTCACATTACCAATCAAATTTATTTAATACAAATGTTTAGCTAAGGAATGTGCACTATTTTATACGGTTTAAAAAACTAGTCGGGATACCAACATTTATAACTGGTAGTAGAAAAATCCTTTTATACAGCCCTCTAAATGATACGCATCATCAAACTATATTGCAGAACGTAGCATGTTAATAAGCAAAAATCGTTACTATAGGTAATGGTATTATTATTAAAGGACTTGCTCCAGCTAAATACTTGCATTAAGAATATCAATAATTTTATTGCTTGAAACTTTGCTTTGTATAAACTTACTTAGTACAAACTCTTATTTCTATTGTTAGCCAAGTTTATTCTGTATAGTGTGGCTGATCACAGTTGCCGATTAAGTCGTCAAGGTCTCTAATAATTTTTGAATGCGATATTTTGACTTTTATGATCAAATATATAATACTTTTTATAAACCAACGAAATTTTCAAATTTTTAACAATAAAAAAATTAAATATTTATATTACTATTTAATTTTTCAATTATTTATTTTGTTCCAAATTGTACAATGCATTAATTTAACAATTTATTTTCACTCTTTTTGGGTTGTTTTATCACAAAAATTAAAAAAAGTCATCATCTGATATTATCGTATCCAGCGTTATAGTTGTTGTTACTATTGGTCTTATTCTCTTTCGTGTGCAGCAATTACGAATCCACATTTTCTCCACCCGGCGGTTCGAGCGATACGGGTTCCTTGGGGGCCTCTGGACAGGCCGATAAAAAGCTGCAGGAGTTTCTGCAGATGGAACAGCAGAAAGCCCAGTTTCAGCAGCAAATCAACGAAATGACTGATGTCTGCTGGGAGAAGTGTGTCGGTTATCCAAGTGCTAAGACGGATGGGAAAACCGAACTTTGCCTACAAAACTGTGTCGAGCGTTTTATTGATGTATCCTTATTGATAGGAACCAAATTGCAGGATTCACTTTCTAAACTCCAGCAGTAGTTGTTTATCCTTGCAATAGCATATTATGTAGTTATAATACACGGTAATTAATCGTTTGATGCATTAAGTAGTGTACTATTCATATGTCTACTTGCCGTATACATTCTTTGTTTATACTAAAAAATTTATTAGTAAAATATCTTCTTGTATTTTTCGTTGTTATTTAATAAACATAGCTCATTATATATTGGCGTCAAGTTTTTCAATGGATTTTAATTACATACCTATTCGACTCGGGGATATACTTGTTCCATAAGTGCAGATTACAAGTGTCCACATCAGAACGAAATTGCATATTCGATGTCTAAATTCTGATATATTTTGCTGAAATACATTACTTTCACTATATTAGCAACTTTATTTAACTTGTCATTATCGATTAAGATGATTGTGTTCAGTGTTTTTATTTTTATTGCTAATTTTATTAAATTCAAGTAGTCAACAATACTTTTAAAATACTCTAAAAGTTTACAAGAGTAGTTGCATCACTTAAAAATACAAATTGCAGATATAGTATAGTAGTGTTAGCCCTTCCGCCCCTAATGTATGGAAATATTTTTCATTATGTCCTGAGCGTTTTTTTATTGTGTTTGTCTAATAGTCAGACTATGTTAGTGTACTCTTGTACCCATTTCACACAAATATCAGAAAAATGCAGTTATGAAATATGCATAATTATATTAGTAATAAACCGGAATGTGTTTGTTGAGCTCATTACAATATCATAGTTACACTGCCATCCTGCTGTAGCACTTGATTTGCATGAAAGGACGGTAGCCTGCTGCTATAAAAATAGACAATATATTTTTTGTGAATTTTAGGCATCGAGGTATTAATTACATAAATAAATACATTTTGTAAAAGATATCGTTGGTCTAATTAAAACATTATAATTCAGTTAACAATAATTGCTTTTGGTAATGATTTCTTTCGTATTCGTATAAATAAAATATTTTTTCTCCTGAGTAAAAGTCTACAGCATTTTCATCCTAGCAAACGTTCACTTACAACATGTACAGATGTAATCAAACTATCTGCGGACCGGTGTGACAAAATTTTTTGCAGGAAATACTTTAAATATAGTAGTCCCTGAATTTTTGGTAGAACTGCGAAAAAAATTGTAAATGATGTTGATTCGCAAGCCTGATTTAAAAAGACCGTTCCTAATTTTTCAAAAGTGCACCCATCATAATATACTTATATGCTGCTAGGTAGCTAGATGTTCTCAAGGCTCGAACTCTTTTGATAGCTTGTTTTATGGAAATTAAAAATCGTGATATTTTTGATAATGTTACGATCTTATTATACCCCTGGCGGGCATGTTTCGCACCACGTTTCTCTTAATATTATTGCAACCCATATTTTGTGATTGTAACTTATTAAAAGACTTTTATAGAGACTAATTATTCAATTTCGACAGATTTATGTTAAGGATTATTTGATTATTATAATTTTTTGAAATTTCTGGCATTAAAATATAAAATATTGCTTTGGTTTTCGACTAACAAATATGCTTTTTTGTCCAAAATATTCTAGCTTATATATTGGTATTGAATATTTTCCATTTTTGTATAAAAATTATTAACAATTTAAAATAATTGTTGAGAATTTATGATTGCAGTAGTATAATATTAGACTATAGTTTATATTTTTATTTATACGCATAATTAAATAATACCTGAAACAATTCTACATTGATTAAATATTCGCTTTTGACACAATTCCTAAATTTGACCACTAGAAATATGAAAGACGTGGAGTTATAATATTTAATGATGACGTAACGTAATTACTAAGTTTTTTCTGACATATATATATGTATGTAAGATTTAAATGTTAATTTTCAATAAAAAATGTCAACTAGTTATTGTTACGATTTATGTATATATACGTTATGTAGAATTATATAGTTTGCGTTTCAATAACCTCTATATTATATACTTTCCTCAAGACTAAAATATATTACTAATTATAAGTTTTATGATTACCTATAATTGTAACTTATTATTCAAATATATATATAGGGGGTGTTCGTGACCTGTTGCGATTAAACACATATAGTTTATCAGCTAACAAGTAACAATGATATTTGTTACCTCCACGTAACAAAGTCTAAAACAAATATCTATATATGAGTTCATTTTTTAACCGGGATTGTCTGTCTCAAAACTAAATTACAAACGTATTCAAATGATTCCACAATTGACACACAATCGATTATCATGGAGACGCACACCAGTAAATCATCGTTTTTCAGTTCGTCGTATTTATCCAATAAATACTGAAACAACACCCACGATTGCAACACTTTCCGAAGAGTTAAAAGGAAATACGCTAATGACCAGAAGTAAACTGGATTGTTTCCGATTATTACTTTTTTACTTGTTATTTTATCTAGTGCTTGGATTACTATTTGCAGGTTTTTTGCACTTTTATCTTTACGTAATACTTGACCAAGATCGACCCAGGATAACCGGTGAAAATAGTCCCCTAATGTTGAATCCGGGACTTGGAATGGTACCAAATATAGACCGCCTTACTACGCTAATGAGATTTAAAACTGGTAAGAGTTATACCTACATATCTTACATGAATGATCTTCTCGCCTTCGCACAAAATTATGGACCCCGTAATCAACGTCCGGACAATTTGGAAGATTGTAAACAAAATAATGGTGTGTCAAAAATTGACTCAAGGACTGCTTGTTTCTTCAATCTCAACTGGGGTGGGATGTGCAACATTATTGATGGATTTGGATACTACTATGGCCGGCCGTGTGTCATGCTTAAACTAAATGTGATCTACGGATGGGTGCCCAGCATTTTAGATAACTCAACTGGAATTCAGATTCAATGTAAGGGTGCCACGACAACTGATCAGCATCTTATAGGAGATATTTGCTACTTCGATGAAGACAGTGATCCTACAGCGAAAAATCTAGGTTGTCGGTATGACTACGGTACAATCAAGCACTACTACTTTCCTTATTTACGACAAGTGAGCTATATGAGTCCCTTGGTATTCATCAAATTCATGAATCCTGCGAGATCGGTTCTGATTCGGATTCATTGCTTCGCTTTAGCTAAAAATATCAATGTTAACCTGGAACGAAGAGAGGGTTCCGTTCAATTTGAATTATTAATTGATTGACAAGATAATCAACAATATTTTGTTTTATATACCAAGCTATTAGTTCTATTATTTACAGTAAATAATGTGAATATATACCATACGCTAATTATGTATATATGATTTAATAAAAATTCCATTATATATTTACAATTGGTTAAAATTCATTGTACGATTTAATTTTAAAGTACCCATGCTTCTATAAATTACAGATAATTTAAAGTTTATCAACTTAACACATATGTGTATTAGCTAGTAAACTAAATTAAACTATACTTAACCCGAAACACTCAAAATTGTTTATCTCAACATTTTATCTTTGTACATAAGCATACAATAACAGCACTTTAAAAGAGTCGACTAATTAAAAAAAATTAATATAAAATTTGAAACTGGTATTTTTTGTAACTTTAATTTTCATTTAAGATTTATTTTGTGAAATAATAAAGATGTATAATTAATTATACAAACTATATATTATATTATTAATATACTCTATAGTATATAATATAGAGGTTATAAATATGACCGTAAAACAGTAAGTTCCTTCGTGATTGAAATTGCCTACATAAATAGCCACTCGGAATGTATAGTTAATGAAATAAATCTATATTTATATAACTAAATTTAACGTTGAAATGGGTCATTACATTAGTCGTTAAGTTTCAAGTATTAATTGGTTTCAAGTATTGATTTTTCAGCGACGGTTTTTAAAGTAAATAAATTGAAGAGAATTAATTAAAATGAGTTCACTGAATATTATAACAGGGAGTCTAAATATAATGCAGAATTAAGTTTCAATCGATTTATATCGGTTACACTGTCGACATAATGCGTTGCCTCGATTGATTTTAAATAACACGTTTTATTTACACACTGAGTGTGACAGTAGTAATTATTTGAGGTGATATGAGACGAAACAAAAAAAATGAAACCTTTTTATTTAGTCATAATCATAATATTGATACTACAAATTGGCCAATTCAAAATGGAAAACATCAGTGGAACTCGTCGAAATACGAATCAACTTATCGAATCGAGAAAAATTATGCATGGAAGCAGTTTCTTATAGATACCAAAAATTATATCTACAATGACGGCAGATATTTCGGGCGCACAAAACAGAATTTAATAAAAGTGATATTATTTTATGTTGTATTTTACTGCTTTTTAGTATTATTTGTTACAAGTCTTCTTGCGATATTTTTTTACGGAACAATATACACATATCGTCCTACACTTACCGGCGACTATAGCCTACTCAGCATGAACCCAGGCATTTCCGTTATACCATCCCCGGATAGATTGACCGAACTCATACATTTCAGAGCTGGACATCGATTTTCTTATCGACGCTATCTCGATAACCTTGTTTCATTTGTCGGATGGTATCAAGACAAAATATACGAACGTTATCAAGGAATTGGCGAGTTTTCTGTCAAATGCGATGACCGTCGAGATCACGTGGCGAATTTTCATCCACTAAGCGTATGCCATTTTGACTTGAATATTGGCGGGCAATGTAATATTCTTGATGATTTTGGCTATGACGACGGCCTGCCTTGTTTTGCTATAAAATTAAATCGAATTTATGGCTGGTTACCGGACCCTATTGAAAATGAAACTGGTGTTCTTATTAAATGTGACGGTCGCACCGAATATGACAGAGAGGTGATGGGGAAGCTGTGCTATTATGACTCTGACACGCTTAACATGCCTAATGACTACTGTAAAAGAAATCACGGCGTTATCAAACATTACTTCTTTCCATATTTGAAACAATCTAGCTATCAGTCACCATTTGTATTTGTTAAATTCTTAAATCCAAAAAGAAAAGTTATCATAATGATGGAATGTCATGCCATTGCCAGAAATATTGAGGTCAACATAATTCGTAAAAGAGGATCAATGACATTTGAATTGTTGATTGACTGATTAATTAGTCGAACATGTTCTGATCCATGTACCTATAAAACAGTGTCTGTATAGGCATATATGGAATTAGCCTTTCTATATACATATATAGGTTTATCTTTTAGTTCATTTAGTATAATTTTATATCTTTAGTATAATTTGTCTATAATATTAATTTCTTTAAATATGTTTCACCTATCGTAAATTCAGTTTATGATTATTAAAGCCATGGTAACAGTTGTCTTTTTACAGGCACATAAACGCTAACATTCTGATATAGTCCATATTAAATAAACGATTGACATTTAAAGGCATTAATATATTTAGTGTTTATTATATATAACATTGTTTAACAAGGGTATATAAATATGTAAACTAAATTTAGATCAATCAGACGGATCATAGATATAGAAAAATCTATACTATAGCTATAAGTTGTAGGGCCTAAATATGATTAGATCAAATAATATATGATTGTAAATAAAAAGTCGTATATCATTATATCAAAGAATAGGTATATGATGGTAAAGAATGAGTTAGATAAAAGAAAATATTATTGTAAAGAATGAGTTAGATCAAAGAATATATGATGATAAAGAATGAGTTACGTCAAAGAATATATGATGGTAAAGAATGAGTTCTATATGATTAGATTAAAGAATATATGATGGTAAAGTTAGAAGGTTCACTGCTGTAATATTTTGGTGATACTTTATTTACACGCGTGCAGCCAGCATTTTTTATAATATGTTTCACTGTGCTATTCTATAAGAGTAGTATGGAAGTGGTCTCACGAGCACAGTATGTGTCCTCTTTTGATTGTTCGAGATTACGTAACGCCCCCCCAGTTTCGGTTACGATTTTTAGTTACAAATTCATAAAAAATACATTATTGGTAGTAATGGATCATTCAAGTACAATTATTGCTTTTTCACAATACGATGTATTTCTAATTACGGCCATATATTGTCCGATAATGGTGATTTTAATGGGGATTCTGACTCAATAAAGGTCGGAGAGTATGATTTTTCTACTTAAAAAATGATCAGAGATGTTCTAATGGCAGTAATCGCATATTCAAGCACAATTATTGATTTTTCCCAATACGATGCATTGTAGCGATATAGTGTCAGATCCCTGTGATTTCAATGGAGAATATCTCACATAATATGGCAGGTTTGTTTGCTACACATATTTTGTATTACACATTAATTTAATTTATAATGCATCACAATTGGAATACTCCACATCATTAATTCATTTGTACATTATATACTTTTCTAATATATGATATTATTCTCAATTACTATTTTATAGAATTTCTAAAATTTTTGTTCCATGATATTACAAACTTATACTCATTTTCTTATTAGTTAGACATTTTGCATAATAATTCCTCTTTTTCAAGTTACTTATCGCTTTCTATTACTTTGCAGCTTTACTTTACAAAACATTTAGAGTGATCATGCAGACCCTCTCATCATGATCTCTCCCATAATTGAATCTGCGCTTACTGGATACATGTACATCATACTTTCACGCATATTTTATATATAAATCAGTACATAGATCTTTTTTTAACAATTAAAAATAAACTTTACGAAAGTTATTTTGACTTTCTTATTTGAACAGTTAATCAATATACATATCAATTTTATTAATAGCACGAGTATAGTTTGCTAAAGATTTTAATAATTATCATTATTAGTATTATTTGTTTCCCACATTTGTTTAGAAATATTTTATAAGTTTTTTCAGTACCATTAACCCTTCGTACGTGGAGGGGGAAGTATTCCATTTTTTTCTTCAAAGAAATTAAGTTTTTGATTGAACGATGTAATGTACGACACTGACTTTTTTTACTCAGTGACAGAAATATTTTTATCTAACTTATAAAAATATAATAAACATAACTTCCAATATTTTAATATACCAGAGAAAATTGAGTTATTATTGAGCAATGGCTAAATCTCCAAAATGCAAAAAAAGGAAAAAATTATGTTTGAAATGCTCAATAGTAAAACACTTTTTCATTGTAACATGTTCAAAGCTATAAATTCCAAATAATATGCTGATATTTTAGCAAATATATATTTTTTTAATTTCGATTATCTGAGAAGTTGTCACAAAATTTGAGTTTATAACGAGAATTTTTTTTTATTAAAATATAAATGCAATCAAATTATACCCACATTATATATGAAACACTTTAAAAATAAAAAAAGTATTTATAATGTAAAAAACCCAATAAATCGCCCAAAAATACAAAATAATGAACAAGTGTTGCTATTATCGTACTTTTTTCCTATTTAAATAAAATATAAGGCTTTTTTATTCCATACACTATAAAATTAGCTAAATTAAACATTCGATACAATATTAAACACGCCACGTTATTTCTAAATAGTATAACTCCTAAAGGGTATAATTATAAAATGATAGTAATTTGTTAAAAAAACGCCGCGTCGCGCATAAGTATTTTCCTTTTCTTTTTGATAAGCATAATTTTATTAATACTATGAGTCTCAATTTTTTTGCCAAAATGGCACAAAATTATTATATAAATACATAAATGAAATCTTTAGATAATTTACATAATAATACATCATAAATTTTGAAAATACGACAGTTAAATATAATAATACTATTAAATTCATAAACCATAAATTCAAATTTGATTATGTGTAAGCGTACTCAAACAAATATACTCATTATTATAAAAATTTATAATTAATTAATTGTAAAAATTATTCAAAACTTGTAAATAATGCAGCATCACACTACGCACGAGATTAAAATCGTTCATATCACGCGTTTGGTCGGCCAACATCTTTGAAATCTCGTAATTCTTCAGGAACAATACAACTCTATAATGCCACATAAACACATTCCTCTTTTATACTTTTTGGCCTTTTTAAAAAGTTTTATATAACATGCTTTCTTACCCGAAAAGGTATATTTTTCAAAAAAGGTGGTGTAGGTATACCTCTTTTTCAGCATTACTACATCTTTCTCTTGCACTTTAACAAATGAGCCAACGCTTGAGTTAAACATCTTACTTTCTTTTTCAAAGCAATATATTTTTCAGAGTAATTAATCTTTTGGTAAACCATTTGTTCCTGTTTCTTACGGCGTCATCGTTTTTGCTGCGAACTGTGGTCTTTATTTAAAATTTTCCTATAGTTTATATGTTTTATCCTGCTATCATCCAAGAGGCGTTCCCTCGATTCCTTGTTTTATCGCCAGAGTACACGCTAAATATCTTGAAAATTGAGGAATTTTATATTACTTTATTGTGTGTACTTTTCTTCGCTCTATTACATTTATTTTATATTCTGCATCATTTACTCGATTTGCTTTTATTTTCTATCCATATTTATAATTTATATTTATTTTTTACCTCAATGGATTTATTGATCACCTCCACCACCTTTGAAGTACAACGACAACGGCTAATGATTGAGCCTTTTTCTTTAAATCATTATTCTCAAACGACTCAGACGGTCTTTTGGTAAACCATTTGTTTTTATTTTTTTCGTTGTCGTGGCGTTTTGGAATTTGTTCTACTCTGGGTGTTCTATTCCATCATCATTTAGAGAATGTGTCCTCATCCAATTCTTTTGACGCCAAAGTGCTCTTTGGGATATCCCGATATTGTGAATCTTTCGATATCTTCTTGTTCTTTCTCATAGTATATATGTTTTTGTCTGCGTTCAATTGCCTTTCTCTTATATTCAGCATTTTTATTTGGAATGACTTTTAGTTTCTGTCTATATATCTACGATCGCGTTTTTCGATTTTTCTTTTCCTTTTAAAACTTTTGCACCATGTATCTGCCTGTCTTGTAGTAATTCATTTTTTAGGTGGCATATCTGTAATATATAGATTGAAAACAGTTTATGAGCTGAGTAGGGTATGAAACGAAAGAAAATTTTAACTATTTCAATTAAACGGAAATAAATATTATTCAATTAAATTTACTTCGAAAAACTTCGCGCACACATAGAGTAATTAATACATAGGCTATAGAGATTTCACTCTTATGTATGTAGTTCAATACTACTAAGTTGTTACGCAAAAACTTTTGCAAAATGATTTAAAAACTGACAGTAAAATAGTTCATGTATTAAAACAGTTTTAGATATACAGGCCACAAATTATATTTTATAGACAACTTACTCATTCTGTTGTGCTTTGTTGGCAATACCATAATAAAATTGTAAGAAAATTTCAATGTTTAAAAATATATATTATGGTAACAATTTGATAAGTAAATAAATACTTGTAAAAAATTGAAGCTGGTGAGAACATCCCATTTGAGATACATTTTAGACATTAAAATATATTTGACGAGCACAAATATTGTTCAAACGTAGTGAAAATTAACAGACCAATAGTTTGAAATGTTGTGGATTCATTTACATTTAAAAGAGAGTGTATTTTTACATTTTCGAAGACCTAGAAAATTTTATACCTCCCCTTGGGTTTTCTTACTTGTCGATGATTTAAGGAGCTAAAATTTGCAACATTAATAGAAAAAATAAATTTATCGTCAAATATACACGTTTAACTCGAATTATAAAATTCATTATTAAAATAACCAGCAATGTAAAATATTATTCAAATAGCATTTATACTACTTATTGCTTATTTATATAAGTAGTAGTATAATAAAATATATCAAACTACTATAGATCTCGTGATCTGTAAATAAATGCAAAAAGAATCAAGTCAATTGGTTGCATTGATGAAAAGTTATAGCATGTATGGGTCAATATAATATATATCGCAGAATTGTTATTTCCCATAGTTTTCATAAAAACAGGAAGTTTATGACGTAATGAGGTCATAAAAATTATACTAATTAATAAAATATATTTTGAAATAAAAACAGCTCGACGAACCTTTAGAAGGTATCTGTACAATAAATTTCAGCTTAATCGGATGATAGGAAGTTTCTTTTTCAGGAAGTTAAAATACCCCTCCTCCACATAAAAAACCCTGTAAAATATGTTCACGGACGAAGGGTTAAGAGGAAAGCATTGGATAATTATTATATTATGATATCGTTGTCAGATACAGTAACGTGTACTATTTGTTGAAATATTGTTTGCCAAAAATAAATCCACCTATTTACTGAATCACTTTTCGCAATGTTTAATGTGTTTAAATAAATAACAAATTACAAATTAAGAACAAATACAATAACCAGCCAATCTAGATAGGCAAAATGAGTGTCCAATAAACATCAATAATAATCATTCCTAACATATTTTAATAAAACAAATCATATTATTATGAATACATTATAACCAAATACGCGATAAATACTAGATGTTATGCAATATATGTATGCGTAATATGCCATAAATATGTGTTTTTGGGCACAGTTGAATCGTTACTACTTCATCTGCATTAACATTTTTTTGGACATAATAATATGATCAATGTCTTAAATTTTACTTCGTTTCTTTGTATAAACAACATACATGGAAACACTTGTACCTCTAAGGATTAACCCTAGACGCACTGTTTATATGGAAATATGTACTTGCAACGGCTTGAACAACAGTCAGTTTGATATAGGCAGTAGTACCCGTGCTTGATGCACTTTCTACAAGTGAATACTGGGAAAATTACAATTATCGACGCTACTAAATATTGACATGTCAATGGTTTACAGCAAGTTGGGCCAGCAATCGATCCGCAGTAATCGTATTCTTTTATACATCCTAAATAAAATTGAAATTCATATATGTACAATATATCGTTTTGATGTTCAGTATAATAAAATAATGTTTATAATACAATAAAATAGGCTACGTAATAAAATGATCAAAAGATAAACATTTTGTAACGTAGCGCTACAACGGATAAATATAATCAGAGTAATTGCTTCAGTGGGGTATTTTTTTAGGTATTATTTTAATTGAAGCAAGATATTTCAGATCATAACCAACAATTTGATTATAATATAGTAGCGTACACCAGTTTATACTAATGCCAAGAGCTGTAATGGGGCCTACATACGGGCCCGCAGATTCGATCGCCCTAGGTTTAAAGGCAAAGACGGTACCGCGTACAAGCGAAAACCCTGCTAATAAAGATAATCTTGTTTTATCTTCACTTATTTTAATAAGCGGTTCAAACGATTGAGCTAAAATTTCAAAATACAAATATTGTATTAATGTATTAATATAAGTTATTCGGTGTTCAAATGTTCTATAAGAGAATTGTGAGATTATGTCCTCTCGAATACCCCTTTCACCTTGCACCAAATTTGTTTGTGACAACAGCGTTATAGTCGGCTTTCATCAATTTAAATACAATAACATTTTTTATGATGAAGTAATTTATTATTGAATGTCCGCCAATTATTGTAAATAATTATGCGAACGATGTCAGTCAAGTTCAAAGATATAATGTACTATGTAACTGGATAAGCAATCATTCTGTGTTTCTCTTGCACACAATGAAAGATTATGTATACTTTAATCTTCAAAATGGTTAATCGTTTTTATTAAAATTCAAATGCGATTTTGATTAATTTTTTAATAGCTATATTTTTAAAAATTTTAAATAAATACATGTGCAAATTATGAGTTTAAAGTTTTTTCTTTCGAAAAACAATAAAACTCGATAACAACAAGAATACACTTTTTTTGCATTAAAAATTGCAAATAATTTAGTAATCATTAATCATAGACTAACTATAAATATATTATTCTATTAGCTTGATATTGAGATTTTTGTTGATGATTTTAATATAACCCTATATTTACAATTTGATAATAACAACATTGATTTTTATAATTCTTGGTTGCGATTACATAAAATAATTTTTAGCGACTTTTCGTCATTTTTTAGATAGCAGTACATAACATGATAATTCGGCGAAATTTTCATTGAATTCAATTGAGTAATTATAAGAGTCAAAATCGTTGCATATAATTGTATTAAAGTTTCGATAATGCTTAGAGCAAAATGAATAATATTTACAGCGAACAAATCGTTTGCATGTGTAAATTTTATCATCAAGACGAGATATTTAATAATTGTTTCGTTAAATATATATTTAATAATTGTAAAAGTATTTTATGCAGTATAATAGGCAAATTAACTTCCTTTTTGTACATAATTATAAATTAGAGTACTTTATTATACCTTTGAAGTGCTAGATGAACAATTTACTTTTTATCAACACACTTTATATTTATTAAGAAATTATGATATATATTTATGATATTATATGTTAATAACTTATATGTAAATGAGTTGTTCGTGCTAAATATTTATTAATTCATCAACTAACTTAAGAATGCATTATCAAGAATTATTAGTGATGATACCACAGATTGATTTGCATGCGGTCTATATTATACTTAGTTACTGATTTCTTTGCTACAATTGGGCTTGTGAAATTAGAGATGACGATGATAAAATTACACTGAACGCGTACCTATAAAAGATAGTCACGAAAGTATGGTAGAGACGGCGATACGAACTATTTTTATTGTAATTAAATTACAATATAGACTTGTGATATCTTGCAAAGTATGTTAATAAAATTGCAATTTATTGTAATTTATAAGTGAATTTAAATTAAACTGTAATTACAACAATTTGAAATAAATTGCAATTAAATTGAAATTTTATTGTAATTTATATTTCAATTGTTATGAACTACAATAAATTGCAATTTAATTAACATACTTTGTAAGATATCACAACTGTATTGTAATTTAATTACAATAAAAGTAACTTTTGATTTACTGGGAAATTTTAAACAATTGGCGAGAGAAGCTCTAGATTAAATTACAAACATTCCTGGCAATGAGATTGTAGATGAAGAAAGCTAAATTACAGAAAAAAGCTATCCAAAATGCTATCTATCTCCGCTGTTAACAGGAAAAATGGGACTAGGCTATAAGTCTGACATAACTTCGGTACTGCCAACATAACAAACTCCTGCCTGCAATATAGACAAAGAGAATGAGGAGCATTTATTATGATCCTCCTCTCAACAGCTTCTTTGAGTCATCGTGAGATATGGAGGAATATACTCATAGTTGACGAAACCGTTATTCCCAGTCGACCGACTGACTCCTCATTGATGTTCAGGCCATCAGCCTTAATTCGTTGCGGGAGGTTAAATATCTAACACATGATGACATTTGCAGACGATGCCAAAATCAATATATATCAATAAAAAATCAATACATATAGAAAACAAAAAAGGTTTCATGGTCCCGCCATGGGACAAGAACCTCGACGGTATAGAAGACGATGATGGAAAACTTATATAAAAGAATGAACCATTAAAGAAGGCAACAGTACTAAAAATACTGTATTACACAAAAATAAACATACTTTTGAAATAATGAAGAAAAAAAATGATATGCAAGATACTAAATTTATAAAATATATTTTTAGAATGCTACTTCTAACGTTAAAAGTTATATAAACATTATAGTTTTATTTAATTGATCATGGATTTAATTATAATCATAATTACTATATATTTATGTTTATTTCTTGTTTATATTTATATATGTCTACTATGTTATAATATATAATATATAATCTATGATTATTATTCTTTTCTGAAAAAACTTTAATAATTAATAAATATAAATAATCATAATAATCTATGTTAAAGTTCCGAATAATTAAACAGTTGGTTTTTGAGCATATATACATAAAATATATATCGTGTTAAAATACCTGCTTCCGTTGCAAAAATATTCCAAAATAAACATAACACTGTAAATATAATGATGCTAATTTTCTTCATTAATATTCTTTTGTCTGAAATGTATACAATGAATTTAATACGATACGTTTGTTGTGATATATTTCATATGAATACAAATACATAAGTTAGTAACATTTATTATATTGTATAGATTATACGTATCTTTTAATTAATGTATTTCGATTTTGTTTTGTTATACCATATACATACATTTCTATTTTTGAATATATTGTAATTTATCATTATTTATTGATATCATTATATTTATACATTATAATTGTCTTTTGATATACCAATGCGTTTTTTAACGAATTATACTGACGTATTGCGATGCGAGTGAGGTTG
This sequence comes from Coelogynopora nodosa, assembly GCA_034780555.1. Classification (NCBI taxonomy): domain Eukaryota; kingdom Metazoa; phylum Platyhelminthes; order Proseriata; family Coelogynoporidae; genus Coelogynopora; species Coelogynopora nodosa. The sequence continues at coordinate 2,420 of JAUZND010047389.1, read as the reverse complement.
GTGTCAGACGTTATGTGTCGGCATCGAACTTTTGGCCGCATTTTAGTTATTGAAAAGAATACGTTGATCTATCCGTCCCATAGAGTTATAATAGTAGTACTATAATAAGATCTATGATCCGTCCAAACTACGTTTCAATTAGACAAAGGGGACAGACATTCGCACTTACGAGAAATGTGCGCTTTTCTACTGCAAAAGTAATTCGAGTACCAATGGATTTGGTTTATCAACGGATCGCGCTTGACGGAACTGTACAATATTAGTGAACTAAACATAGTTTAATGACTTCTCCAACAAAATAACTAACTATAAGTATATATTAAGTGATCATAATCCCTTAGTACATGTTTAATAAATGCCTTTAGTTAACTTATTAATTATTTTGAGGAGAAAGAATTTTGAACTCTTTGAAATTCTTCAAAACAACTATTCTTGGTATTCTGCAATTAAACATTTGGTTCAGTATAGAGCACGTAGAGTCTCGACTCCGAAACAAAATGGTACACTCTTATTGATTAAGGTTTATTTCATAAGAAACATTAAAATAACTTATTATATACAGTATTATTTTAAAAATAAGTTTTGTGGTAAGATTACTCAATTTGTATCAAAGATTTCTTTAAGTATTAATATTTTTTAATATATACTTTTTATACATAATGTAGGCCAATTTATACATTCATTTTCTACTTTTAAATATATGAAATATTTAATATATTTAAGCTGTGCTTGTTTAATATGTAATTATAGCTTGTAATATATAACATATATAAATGCATATGTCTTTTGCATGCATTTTTGTTTCAATACACAGGTAGTTTACACTCACTGATTTGGAAACTACACTTTTATTACTACGATGTAAGCTATGGAAAAACATTACAGCAAATGTTCACCAGGGAAAAAAGATATGAGCTTCAAAGTCTATGATACAGTCAGCAATCATATTTTAGAAATTGCAGTTTATTCAATTTTTCTAAGTGTAAAATTCAGTCAACCCACTGGTATTTGGAAATATGTCTATTGTCACAAAATGAAATGTAATATTTTTCTCGGAACAACATTCTTGGATAATTTCATATGTATTTTTTACATGTAAGAAAGCATTACACCAATTTATTTCAGAAGCTAATTTTAGTTTTAATATGTACCATATTGTTTGTCTATATAGGAAGTCACTCAACGACTATCTCTTGATGTGACCAAAGTACAGCAGATGTTATTATGCAAAATAATTGTGAAATAATTTATGAGAACATTCCACAATGTTTATGCATATTTTTAAGATACAATTAAAAAGATATCCCAGTTCTAAGACAGTGCGATGAAAATCTAATTTTTAGTTTTATGTTAATAAGAATTGTAGGATATCTTCCTGATGCTATCCAGGGTTGAGATGAAGTACGTCTATATAAAATGAATAAAAAAGTTTATACTTACCTCCTTTAGAAGATCTGCTTTCGAGTTAGTAGAACGATATTTATTCACAAAGGACCAATATTATATATGCAATTAGAAAAACAAATATTGATCTCGGCTAACTCTTTGATTTGTAACTAAACATATTTTTTTGCTTAGTTTTATAACTTAGGTATATAAAAATGTGTAACTTTTTTAGGCTAACAATAGCTCCAGATGAAATGCATACATGTCGCATAGAAAAAACACACATTTTATCTTCAAAAGTGAGAATAAGGAAATAATAGATTCCAACATGACAAAAATATTCTTATTTCCATTTAAAGTTTAATATATAGTAAAATAATTTGCACAGAAGCTGTATATACAGTATACATATATAGATATAAACCTAAAGCTAAAACCGTGATTTAACTATTGATATTATATAGTCAATGAGGGGGTACATTATATATATATATATATACAAATATCTGAAGGATAGAACATTATTATTATAATTTATCTGAAGGATAGAAAATTATTATTATAAATTTATAATAATAATGTTCTATCCTTCAGATAAACTCATAAACATTTGGTCATCGGCTCTAAAACATTATGGTTATCGATATTGTTCTCATATCTTAACAATTTTTAATGTCTTATAATACTTGCATATTAATACGTGTATACGTGCCATGTTTTGCATTTTAAATCAGTAACATTAAAATCTTGTCAGTATATAATTAATGCACAATATTAGTAATCTTTCACCAAATCTCTTAATGGGTGTCGTCGTTCGCCACTCTCCCAACCATCTGACGAACATTACACATTTTGAAAAACAAAAGTGTTATTGTTTGAAATAATTTTGAGTCAGTGATCAAATTATATTATGTATCTCTTTTTTTCTAGCTTAGTTTTTGTAAGTAGTATAGGAAGAGTGGATTCTGACTCACTTATAAATAGAGTTATGAGTCATGGCTAAAAAAAATTTTTTACCCCCTCCCACCCTCTCC